>CAUYQG010273478.1:0-13634 GCA_963574415.1 Tarsius wallacei
GTGAATGGAGTTTCAACATGTAAGAATAAAGACACGATTTTTTATTAATAAGTTCCACGTTGGGGCATCCCCCTTGTCTCTGTATGTGTGTGCATCTATTTCTTGACTTATTAGAAGCTTAATCTTTAGTTTGGATTTTGTGTGATGCATCAGGCTTTCCTTTTTATTGGCTTAATATCATTTCTTTCTTCTGCACAAATTAGTAACAGAAGGCACGGGGAAAATGATACTATGCTTTAAGTACTCCTTGGAGGGGAGAAGAGAAAATATGTGAAAATTTCTAATCTGAGAGAGACAGTGTCTCAGCCCGGCATGCTACTTGGGAGGCTGAGGCGGGAGGATCACTTGAGCCTAGGAGGAGTTCAGGCTCAGTGAGCTATAATCGTGCTACTGACTCCAACCTGGGAGGCAGAGCCAGACCCTGTCTCTTACAGAGAGAGAGAGAGAGAGAGAGAGAGAGAAATAGCAGAGGAAAGACAAGTTTGTTTGGTGTGTTTGTTTGACGCGGACTCTCACTCTATCGCCCAGGCTGGAGTGCAGTAGCATGATCACAGCTCACCGCAACCTCAGCCCCTTGGGCTCAGGTGATCCTTCTGCCTCAGCCTCCCGAGTAGCTGGGACTACAGGCATGCACCACCACACCGGCTAATTTTTTATTTTTTTCTGTACAGACGAGGTCTCACTATGTTGCCCAAGCTGGTCTTGAACCCCTGACCTCAGGCAATCCTCCCACCTCAGGAGTTTATTTCTTATTTGGTGCAATGCAGTACACATTCCTTTTTATTGGCCTCCTGGAGTGCTGGGATGAGAGGCATGAGTCACTGTGCCTGGCAGGGAAGACAAGCAACTCAGAAAAAAAAGAAAAGCTCCCAAATACATTAAAGTTAGCCAGTTACTCAAATACTCTGTTCCTTTTCATGTAACAATCTAGCAGGAATCTACCTGACCAAGGACTGCACTTGGACCTTGACCTTCGTTGCAGGGAGCACGCTGTGTCACTGCAAAGGGAGGGCAGGGGTTTCTCTTCCTCTAAGCTCGTCAGTGCCTGGCAATATTGACATTCCACTTATGATAACTTCAGTAAAAGAACCTTCTAGAGAGGGGTCACCCCCGCAGAGGGTCAGCTATGGTGACACCCACATCTCCAGGCTGCGTTTGTCAAAATCTGCTACGGGGCCGTGCCTCCTGGGGCTAGACGTGGCCAAGGTGGGAGGAGGGGTTAGTGACATTCCCTGAAAACCCACAAGTGGAGATGGGAGACAGAGGGGCCACTCTTCACCTGCGACGCGTCACCCTGTGTTCTAAGCTAGAATGTGCATACGTGACTCTAGGAGGAGCAAATGAGACTTAGAGGGTTTTATGAACAATGGCCCTTTGGGGCCTGCACAAAGAAAAGAAAGCAGGTTGTTTTAAAAGAAGGAAAGCGGACTGATTGGAATTTTGAGGGCAGAGCGACACATCATAGAATTAGGCCTGGCAAAGAGAAAGGCCCAAAGGTCCAGGGAGGAAGAGACCATGGGGCTCAGAGGCTGGCAGCGGGGGATGGGCATTGAGACCATGTGTCGGACCCTCCTCCCCGTGGCCGGGGAATCCATGGCGGTCGCTCCTTTCGCTTGCCTTAACTTCTCGTCCTCAGCCTACATTCAGTTCTGCTTCTGGCGCCTGTCACTCGATGGTTTGTGGTTATCTTTCTGGACCAGTTCTTACAGATCCACTCAGGCTACAACCAGCCCACGGCCCTTATCAGATGTGAGCAGCTGTCTCATGAATGTCCTTCTTCGGACCACACATGGTGGTCATTTTGCTTACGGAGCCATCAAAGAAAACAGCAGGAGAATAAAAAATCGTCAACAGCTGGGAGACTGGCCAGTGTCTGATCAATGACTAGATCAATGATCCACTTGTCCACAGTTGCCCTTAATAGTTTTTCAAGTGAGTTTATGTCACTTCAGAGAAAAAACGATGACTTCTCTGGTAGAATCACTGAGACGCTTCGGAATAAGTTCAAAATAGTGCTTTCTTGGGACAGCCTTTAATTTGTCACTAAATGCAAACCAGGGACTAAACCATCAAGACTTATCTTCCAAAGGGGTACTCTTGAGTGTAAGCCTGGGTACTGTTCCCATATTTGCAAAAAATAAAAAATGCAAAACCAGCTTCAAAAGTGATATCATCCTACATCCACAGAACGTGAACCCTAAGCAGACTTGGACTCTCGCCAACAATAATGTGTCAACATTGGCTCGTCAATCATTAACAAATGTAGCAAACTTAAAACTTGACGGTCTACTAAGTTTTTAAAAAGCGATGGATGATGAATATTTTAGTGAGAGGAAAAGCAGACGTGTTGTTGGCAGATCCCGTCTTCAGACAGCACCTTAACTGCATCAGAGGCGGGCCGCTGGGAAGTGCAAATGACTGATCTGTTGTGTTGGGTGGACAGAGCTCTCTGATGTGCAGGGTGGGCAGGCTCACGGCAAGGAGAAGGGCCCGACTGACTCTTCATTCTGCGTCCTCACCAAGACCCAGGCCACGGAAGAGACATGCGCCAGGGACGATTCTGCCGTGAGCTCTGAGGCTGCGTGGAGGCCACCAGCCCTGTAGGCCGCCAGGAAGGGGCACACGTGGGAAGTCAGGTCATCCCCAGGGGGCAGAGGGCCTGCTCAGGCTCCTCCCTGCACGACTCAGCACGGCTGGAGACAGGAAACTTCCGGACACATCTGATCGGAGCCACTGCCTGTCGTCTTCTCACGTGTCGAGGAAAGGATACAAGACTTGTTGCTTTCGTTTTGCTGTATGCTGCCAGTCAAGGACAGGATGCTCGTTCGATTTTTAAACAGGAGCTGGGTTTCTGATAATGCCAGTAGAAATGAGTTCTACAACTTCAGGTGGTGCATCTTAGGGATTACACGGTATGGTAGAACTTGAATTCATCAGCCCAGGGCCAAAACGATCACGCCTTTTGAAACTGGGAATGAGGTCTTAGGTCTGAAGAAGACCCAACGTGTGTCAAGGGGCTGGAGGCTGAGACCCTGGCTCTTCCTCACACCTGAGAATCCTCTCACTTAGGGGAGGACGGGATCGATGGATTCATGGTGAATTGCTACGCATACTTGAACATCACCTCATCCCTTTTCCTTTCCAAGCAAACCTTCCTCTTCTGTGCATGCCTGTTGCCGGATGGTTGGTGCAGGGCGGGGATGGGGCACCTGGAGTTCCGTGCCTGCCATGCCTTCCTGGAGTCTGTGTACGCAGACCTCCACTGGGTTCACGATGATCAACCCATTCAAAAGTGCTCTGGGAACCTGTCTAAGCACTGCGGATTCCTGCTCTCAGGCTTGCGAGATGAGAGTGGCGCTGATCTGCTGCTCCATGGTGGCTGTCTTGGAATGCCCCGCTCCTGACCAGACTAGGTGCCCTGGCATGATCATGGCTCATTGCAGTCTTGACCTCCTGAGCTCAAGAGCTCCTCCCACCTCAGTCTCCTGAGTAGCTGGGACTGTCTACTGTGTGTGCCACCATGCCCAGCTCACTTTTACATTTTTTGGTAGAGATGGGGTCTCACTATGTTGCACAGGCTGGTCTCAGACTCCTGACCTCAAGCGATCCCCCTGCCTTGGCCTTCTGAATAGCTGGGACTACAGGTGTGTGCCACCTGCCTGGCTCATTGAACTTTCAGAAGCTCTTTTTGCAGCTGAACAGAACCAGGGAGAGATGAGAATCCATGGCCACCATTCTCCAAGGTGAAGCACACACCCTTCCGGCCTCTGTGAAGGGTGTGATCATGGCCTCCACATTTGGAGGCCTGAAGCAAGTCTGTAAGGCAGACCCTCCACTCCTTCACCCCCAGCCTCTGTAACATGGGTCAGGACACTAACGTAGGAGAGAGCTTAGAGAGACACTGCTCAGATGTGAACTTGACCCACAAGTCATCTTTCGTCAGGCTGGATCCGGATGCCCTGACGAGATACTGCAATGACATTCTCCACCTCGTGGACAGAAATGTTTGATTTTTCTTATTTTAAAAATCCGGGCCGGGCTCGGTGGCTCAGCCTGTAATCCCAGCACTTTGGGAGGCCGAGGCGAGAGGATTGCCTGAGCCTGAGGGTTCGAGACTAGCCTGGGCAACTTGGCGAGACCTCATCTCTACAATAAATCAAAAATTAGCCGGGCGTGATAGCACGCGCCTGTAGTTCCGGCTACTCAGAAGGCTGAGGCAGAAGGATTGCTTGAGCCCAGCAGGCCGAGGCTGCGGTGGCCGGGAGCGTGCCACTGTCCCCCAGCCTGGGTGACAGAGTGGGACTCCAACTCAAAAAAAAAACACCCCAAAACAAAAATCTAGTAGACCTCTTGCTTGCATCAGTGCCCGCTGTTTCCAAGCAGGCCCTTAAGCAGCCCCCTTTTCTCAGTGGAGGAAGGGCCCTCAGAGGGCAGCTGCCAGGGGAGAGGGGTCTCTTTCCTGTGTCCCCCCCAGAGACCTTCAGCACCCCAGTCATGACCCAAAGGGCAAACAAGAAGGCTCCACCCAGGTTGAAACTACAAGGGCAAACCTCTTAATTTAGTGAAAAAGAGGCACATCAGAAAAAGTCTTTACCAAAAAGGAACCATTCTGGCAACTAACCTAAGATTTATAATATTGGTGAAATTTTAAGTGGAAATAATTACTCAGGAAAATTTGTCACGAAGAGGCTGAAACCACTTGCTTCGGTCTTCGTGCTCTGTTTTCAGGACTAACTTAAGTCCCAGGAAACAAAATCCTGACATAAACAAATGAGCAGATGTCAAATGTTGGGTGTAGCAGCCATATTTCTGCTGCGATCTCAGGGCCGTTCCTGTTCTTGGCTCCTGGAAGGTCCCTCAAATCTCTGTGGCATCCTCGTGAGAAGTTTTTATACCAAAGACAAGCCAAGAAACAACCGAGCAGGCAGAAGTCAGAAGTCAGATTCCCATCCAAGAGCCTGTCTCCCTGGTGCTGGTGGGAGAGAGCGTGTGTGTGTCTGTGTGTGTGTGTGTGTCTGTGTGCGTGCACGTGTGTGTGTCTGTGTGTGTGTGCATGAGAAAACAGCCCATTCGTGGATTTCTAGTCAATTTAAAAATTCAGTTCTTCCAAAGCAACCCAGACAATGAAGCATAATGGGTGGCCAGGGTCTGAACATCACGTTCACGTGCCACGAGATGAGCCACGGAGAACACTGCCATTTCTCAGCAAATGTGTGACTTGTGATCCTAGTTTATTTGGTTCGCTCAAGCTGCACCTGGCATATCAGTGAAAATCCACATAGTCCATGAGGAAAGTTTTCGGACCAATAACAACTCTAACCCTTCTTCCACCCAGCCAGTCCCGTGGGGGAAAGTATGTCTGGCTTTGGCTGCCCAGACCCGGGAGTGCCAGTGGCACTGAGGCACTCGGCCCCCTGATGTCACAGCCTCCAGGAAGCAAGTGACTTCTCTCCAGGAAAGAGGGCGGAGGGACCCCATGGCAGTCCTCAGAGCTGGGTTCTGAGGGCCGCTCTGGATGAAAGGATGACTGCAAGACTCAGAGGTCTCTCTAACGTCAGGGAGACTCCAAAACACACCAGGACCAGAAAACAAGGCCAAGCCTAGACCATTACCTTCTATTTCGGGAGATTAGTCCCACACCAAAGCAAGAAATTATCATCTAATTGAAAACCAATCAATGTAATCGGTCATATTAACAGCCTAAAGGAAAAAGCATATGATCACACCAAAGAAGAAAACACATTTGACAGAATTCAACACCTAATATTTATGATAAAGACCCCCAGAAAACTAGGAACAGAAAGGAACTTCCTCAGCCTGAAAAAGGGCATTTATGAAAAACCTACAGCTGACATCACAGAAGCAAAAGACTGAAGGATCTTCCACTAAGATTGAGAGGAAGGCAAGGATGCCCATTATTGCACTGGAAGTTGTAGCCAGTGCTGAAAGGCAAGAAAATAAATGTTAAAATTTCATATTGGAGCTGGGTATGGTGGGTCACACTTGTAATCCCAGGACTTTGGGAGGCCAAGATAGGAGGATTGTTTGAGCCCAGGAGTTTGAAACCAGCCTGGGCAACATAGTGAGACCATCTTTCTAAAATATTTAAAAATTAGCCAGGTTGGCAGTGTGCATCTGTAGTCCCAGCTACTTGGGAGGCTAAGATGGGAGGATTGCTTGAGTCCAGGAGGTTGAGGCTGCAGTTAGCTATGATCACACTGCTGCACTCCAGGATGGGTGACAGAGTGAGACTCTCTCTCAAAAAAAAAAAAAAAAAAAAAAAGTCAGGCACAGTGGTTCATGCCTATAATTACAGCACTTTGGGAGCAGAGGCAAGAGGATTGCCTGAGTCTAGGGGTTCAAGACCAGCCTGGGCAACTTGGCGAGACCTCGTCTCTACAATAAATTAAAAAATTAGCTGGGTGTGGTGGCATACGCCTGGAGTTCCACCTACTTTGGAGGCTGAGGCTACGGTGGCCGTGAGCATGCCACTGCACTCTAGCCTGGGTGACAGAGTGAGACTCCTATTCAAAAAAAGGAAAAGAAAAGAAAAAAGAAAAGAAATACAGCTGTTATATTTGCAGACAACAAAAAACTTCTAGAACTAAAAAGTGAGTTCAGCAAGGTCGCAGGATACAATGTTAGCAGCCAAAAATCAATTCGATTTTCATACCCTTGCGATGAACAGTTAGAAACATAAATTTAAAAATCAATACTAGGCTGGGCACAGTGGCTCAAGCCTAATCCCAGCACTTTGGGAGGCCTAGGTGAGAGGATTGCCTGAGCTCACAGGTTCGAGAACAGCCTGGGCAACTTAGCGAGACCTCAACTCTACAATAAATCAAAAAATTCGCCACTATACTCCAGCCTGGACAATGGAGTAAGACTCCAACTCAAAAAGAAAAAAATCAATACTATTTACAACATCTCCAGAAACATAAAATTCTTATGTATACATCTAACAAAACACGCACAGGATCTATATGCTAGAAATTATAAAATGCTGACGGAAAAAATCTAAGATAATCTAAATAAATGGAGAAAACATACTATGCTCATAAATTGGAATACTCAACACAGAAAAGATGTCAATTCTCCCCAAATTGACGTATAAATTTCATGCAATTTAATCAAAATCCGAGTAGGATTTTTTTTTGTAGATATGGAGAACGGATCTAAAATTTATATAAATACTTTAATTAATATAAACAGCCAACACTGAAGAAGAATAAAGTAGGAGGAGACACTCTAGTTGGTTTTTTAAGACTTACTATGGCCGGGCTCGGTGGCTCAGCCTGTCATCCCACGCCTTGGGAGGCCGAGGTGAGTGGATTGCCTGAGCCCGCGGGTTCGAGACCTGCCTGGGCAACTTGGCGAGACCTCATCTCTACAATAAATCGAAAATGAGCCGGGTGTGGTAGCACGCGCCTGTAGTTCCGGCTACATGTATATGGCCAGTTGATTTTTGACAAAGGTGCAAAAGCAACCCAATAGAGAAAGGATAGTCTCTTTTAACAAATGAGGCTAGAACAACCCATTGTTTCCTGTGGAAAGAAAAACAAACCTAGACCTAAACCTTACATTTTATTCAAACATTAACTCAAAAGGAAACAGATCTTAATGTAAAAAACCTAAAATGTAAAACTACAAAACTTTCAAAGAAAACAGGAGGGCCGAGTTTGGTGGCTCAGCCTGTAATCCCAGCACTTTGGGAGGCCGAGGCAAGTGGATTGCCTGAGGCCGTGGGTTTCAGACCAACTTGGGCAACTCTGCGAGACCTCATCTCTACAATAAATAAAAAATTAGCCAGGTGTGGTAGCACGTTCCTATAGTTCTGGCTGCTTGGAAGGCTGAGGTAGAAGGATTGCCGGAGCCCAGCAGGGGTGACCGTGAGTGTGCCACTGCAGGTTTTTGTATGGACATATGTTTTCCTTTCTTTTGTGTAAATACCTACAAGTGGAATTGCTGGCTCGTATGGAGTGCCACTGCATTCCAGCCTGGGCAGTGGAGTGAGACTCCAACTTAAAAAAGGAAAAAAGAAAAGAAAACAGGAGAAAATCTTCACAACCTATGAATAGGCAAAGAGTTCTTAGATATGACATCAAATGCATGACACGCATTTAGATTTGATAAAAGTTTCAAAAATTTAAGACAAAGACACTCTTTAGAGGATGAAAATGCACACTCAAAGACTGGGAGAAAACATTTGCAAGTCACATATCTGACATGGGACTTGTATTCAGATTATATAATTCTCAAAACTCACTGTAAGAAAAAACTCAGCCCAGTAAAAAAAAGAAGCAAATGGAAAAAGAGAACAAAGAAGCAAGAAGTGACTCGGCAAAGGCACTTAAACATGGCTCAGGGTTCATTTTGAAAATAAGTCATTAAAAAAAAGAAGCAAATGACTTGAACTGACACTTCACCAGAGTGTCCATGAAAGGGAACGAGGTGCAAGAAAAGCTGCCTACCCTCAGTAGATGTAAGGAAAATGCAAGTTGCCACCACACACCCATTAGAGTGCCCCAAACACAGACACTGACATCATCGAGTGCTGCCAGTGAAGTGGAGCAACAGGAACTCCTGTTTGTTGCTGAGGGGAATGCAAAACAGCCGCCCACTCGGGAAAACTGTTGGGTGGTTTCTGAGAGCGTGAAACACACACTTACTGTAGGAGCCAGCAATTCCACTTGTAGGTATTTGCGCAAAAGAAAGGAAAACATATGTCTGTACAAAAGCCTGCATGTGAGTACTAAGAACTGGCTTACTCATCATCGCCCCAGACTAGAGGCCACCCAAATGTCCCTCAACTAGTGAACGAATAAACCGACTATATTATGATGGAATATCACTCAGCAGCAAAAAAGAACCAACTACCTACTCATGCCACAACTTGACTGAATCTCCAAGGCACCACACTGCGTGAAAGGAGCCTGGGAAACACGACTAGTCCTTCTCCTTCAACTAACGGCGAACTGAAGTTCAAAGAGCTCTACAGACCGGCTGAGGGCTGCATGGCCCATCTGAGGCTGGCCCAGCTCCAGCACGGGCTGCCCAGGACCACAGCAGGCAACCAGTTGCCTCTTACTCACGGCCCCCCGTTGGTCCCGAGAGGCCCCTACATACCGTGGCTGGTGAGGACCGGGAGGTGTGTGCCAGGGAATGCCTGGTGCCGTCCATCCCCCCATGGATGAGATAGGCTCCCGCGCTGGAGACGATGGGGCTCCCCCCGACGTCCATGGTGATGCCCACCATGCTGTGGGAGGGAACCGCTGATGGGGACGAGGCTGCCACGGTCACCTGAGCGCCGCCCGGAGCCTCAAAGTAAGAAGCTGCGCTGCTGGGGACGTACATCTGCGGCTCAGGGTTGTAGGCGTAGGCTGTTCGTCTGTCAGAAAGAGAAAAGTCACCGTGGGACCCTGTCCCGTTTCAATGAGTCTCAAAAATCCAGCAAAGCATCAAGGAAAAAGCGAAGCCCTGGGAGACTAGGCCTACAGAGCGATTCAGACATAGTGTATGAAGTTCAAATGCAGTACAACGTTCAATACTATCATCTCTGAAAATCTTCAGGATGATAGGCTGAGAAATGAAAAACTGACAATTAAAAATTCTAAGTGGATACTGCCAGATGTGGTGGCTCACACCTGTAATCCCAGCACTTTGGGAAGCCAAGGTGGGAGGATGACTTGAGGCCAGGAGTTCGAGGCTAGCCTGAGCAACATAGTAAGGCCTTGTCTCTATAAAAAATAAAAAATTGGCCAGGCTTGGTGGCTCAGCTTGTAAACCAGCACTTTGGGAGGCTGAGGTGAGAGGATTGCCTGAGTCTGCAGGTTCGAGACCAGCCTGGGCAACCTGGCGAGACCCTGTCTCTACAATACAATAAAAAATAGTCGGGCATGGTAGCGTGCATCTGCAGTTCTAGCTACTTGGAAGGCTGAGGTGGAAGGATCACCAGAGCCCAGCATGTCAACGCTGGGGTGGCCGTGAGCGTGCATGCCACTGCACTCCAGCCTGGGCAAAGGAGTGAGACTCCAACTCAAAATAAATAAGTAAATAAATAAATAACAATAAATAAAAAATAAAAATTAGCTGGGCGTAGTGGTGCGTGCCTATAATCCCAGGTATTTGGGAGGCTGAGGCTGAGGTGCTTGATCCCAGGAGTTCAAAGTTGCAGTGAGCTGTGATTGTGCCACTGCACTCCAGCCTAGGCAACAGCATGAGACCCCTTCTCTAAAAAATAAATGAAATGAAATAAATACAATACAATACAATAAAAATTCTAAGGGGATAAATGGATCACATGAGCGAGGGCCTTTGTGGAGATAGAAGAGTTCTTTTGGAGCTGGACCCATTCTCTGTCCTATTGTGATGTGGTTATACAAATCTAAGCATGGAAATATACACACACAAACGTGCACACATAAACCTGTAAGCACACACACACACACAAATGAACACTGGGAAACGCTTGTGGAACTAACAAGGTTCGCAGACCAGTTAACAGTATTGCCCAATGTCAGTTTCCAGGTTTTGATACTGTCCTACATTCACACAGGATGTCACCACTAGGGCAAGTTAGGGAACTGCACACAGAACTCTGGGTTCTAATTTCCTGTGAGTCTTTGATTATCTCAAAACAAAAGGCTTTTAAAAAACCCCAAAAAATAAAAAACGAGAAGAAGAAATTGCATAAGAGAATTTCTGGGCTAGGCGTAGTGGCACATGCCTGTAATCCCAGCACTTTAAAACAAAAGGTTTAAAGAAAAAAAACCCAAAAAACAAAAAAAAGAAAAGAAGAAATTGCATAAGAATTTCTAGGCCAGGTGTAGTAGCACATGCCTGTAATCCCAGCACTTTAGGAAGCCAAGATGGGAGGATGACTTGAGCCCAGGAGTCCAAGACCAGCCTGGGCAACAGAGTGAGACCTTGTCTCTAAACAAACAAACAAACAAAATAAAAATAATTTCTAAGTGACAGTGCACATGTGTCTAATCTTTTAGTGTATGGATTACAGGACCGACCTTGTCTGCTGAGACTGACATTTCTAAGTTACACTAGAGTGATGCTGGCTGTTGTAAAAAGTGGCTAGTGGCAGTTTTTCCTTACTGGTAAGGCTTAGTAATGTGCCCTGAGGGAAGGCCCTTCCGGTTGCAGAGAAGACCCTGGCCTGTCAGAGGAGAGCATCCCTGCACTGTTCCCCCGGGGTGGCATTCTATGTAACTGTCATACAATATCAAAACCAGGAATGTGAACTTGGGACAACCCACAGACCTCGCTCGGATTTCACTGTTTTACTTGCATTCATTCGGGTCTGTGTGTGACCCATAATCTTCAGTGTTGTGCGTTAGGACATCACAAACTCTACACTTGTGAAGGGGGTCATCAAAGCCAAATAAAAACAAACAAGCAAGCCGGGCTCGGTGGCTCAGCCTGTAATCCTGCGCCTTGGGAGGCCGAGGTGAGTGGATTGCCTGAGCCCGCGGGTTCGAGACCCGCCCAGGCAACTTGGCGAGACCTCATCTCTGCAATAAATCAAAAATTAGCCGGGCGTGGTAGCGCGCGCCTGTAGTTCCGGCTACTTGGAAGGCTGAGGTGGAAGGATCCCTGGAGCCCAGCAGGTCAAGGCTGCAGTGGCAGGGAGCGGCCACTGCACTCCAGTCTGAGTGACAGATTGAGACTCCAACTCAAAACAAACAAACAAACAAACAAGCAAAGGGACTTGTGTCTCTGCCCCAGGCATAACATAGTTAGAGAAAACCCTAGAAATCTTCAAAAAATGAAAAATCAAGTTTTATCAACACCATCAAAAGCTAGTTTGACAAAGGTGCAGATGCATTTCTGGATCTCAAAGATGGCATCTTCAGACTTAGAAGCTGGATGCTTTTTTTTTTTTTTTTTGACTGTCTTCTAGAAGTAAAAAGGACAAAGGTCTGTGATTTCTGAAACCGCTCGGGGCTGCGATATCTGAGTGCCATTTTCACAGTATCCAGGGAACACATTCCCAAAAGGATAAGGGAGAGGAACTTGTTCAAACATGTCCCCAGGTGGACAAAGGTGGAGTCGGAAGAAAAGGTCCTGGATGTGGCCTGTCAGAAAATACACGTACATAGCTCCATTGGTGTAGACGGCGTCTCCGCCCTCCACGTACTGCACCGGGGCCGGGTACACGTGCTGCACGGGCTGTACCTGAAACGACACCACATGCTTTCGTCACGGCCAGTCACGCTCTTGTCATTACATGCAGGGCGTTCAAGCTGCCAGTATCTTCTGTTGCCTTTTGTGAACACGCAGTGCCGAATTACAGTGCTCCCCCCGCAGTCAGCGCTTCCAGAAAGCCCCCGGGAGAGACAGTCATGTACAGACGACATGTTCCCAGTGGGCCAAGCAGTTCACAGAGCTGCTGTGGTCACCACTTTGCTGTGGTTTTACGCCTCCTGACTCGTTTCTGCTGTGATGCCCCAGAGAGGTGAGGCTGGTGGCACCCCTCTGTATATGTGAGGGCTGGAGCAGGGGCACTGCGGCCCCGTCCAGTGCAGCGAAGGCCAGAGTCGTGGGCGGGCCCCCAACCTTGGCGTGCCGAGCCGTCTCTGGCTCGGCCGAGGGGTCAAACGGATGGCCCTACGTGGGACTTCGGACACTCTCTGTGGGCCTGTGGGAGACAGGAGGGGAAAGACCGTGAAGGCCGAGCAGAGACGGAGTGTGACGTGCCTGGAGAGACAGGGCGAGGGAAGGACCCCAGAGGACGGCCCCCCGTGCCTGCCCGCGGCAGAAGCATCATTCAGGGCCTGGGCCGATGGCCCTGAGGGACTCTGTTGGTGGAGGCCCGGCACCTTGCACACAGCACTCCAGACTCTCGCTGCGAGGACATCTTGGCAATGCCCGTGTCAGCCACGTCTTGGGCTGAGAAGGTGGAGGGCCACAGCGACGGGCTTGCTGGGGTTGGCAAGGACCCTTCTCCAAGCCTGTCCCTGAAGCTGCAGGATGGGGCTGACCGCACCTCCTAGGACAACTTAGCATGGCCTACCTTTGCCCAATGCACAGCACCCTGGGATAACACGTCCTAGGGGTTGGCACGCTGGGTAGTGTCCCCAGGGGCGGGAGACAAATGTCCAACTCCAGGGGACCGCGTGAAATTCAAAAGTCACCCGGCAGGCCAGTCAGTTGCCCAGAGAAGGAACTGGGGCAGGCCCAGCTGCCAAGGAGTGGGAGAAGCTTCTAGAATCACACATTGGTCTTTGTCTCCCTTCCCTCAGTGGTGTCCCTGGGGAGGACCTTGACAGAAACAGGAGCTAAGACAGAGCCACTGGCCTGAGTCCCGGATCCCTGCTGGCTTGCCCGGAGACTTTGCTTCCTTCCTGTGAGCCCGAAAACCTTCCCAGTTCTCAGGGACACAGTCACTGGACAGAGACCTGCAGACACGCTACTATGCAGGACCCCATTGAGGACAGAGGCACATTTTCTAGGGTCTCAAGGTTTCTTTTGGGAGGAGCCAAAACTAGCTTTAATTCAGGATTCTACAGAGCAGAGTCAGCAAACTTTAGCCCAAGGGCCAAATCTGGCCCCCGTCTACTTTCATAAATAAAGTTTTATTGTATTGTATTGTATTTATTTCATTTCATTTATTTTTTAGAGAA
>CAUYQG010273484.1:0-13360 GCA_963574415.1 Tarsius wallacei
TGAGCCCGCGGGTTCGAGACCCACCTGGGCAAGTGAGACCTCATCTCTACAATAAAAATCAAAAAATTAGCCAGGCGTGGTAGCACGCGCCTGTAGTTCCAGCTACTTGGAAGACTGAGGTGGAAGGATCGCCGGAGCCCATCAGGTCGAGGCTGTGGTGGCCAGGAGCGGCCACTGCACTCCAGCCTGGGTGACAGAATGAGACGCCAACTCAATAAAAAAAAAAAAAAAAAAGGCTTACTTTGAAATATGACTACATTCTGATAAACCCACTGGGCAAGTGAGCTATAATGTAAGTCCTGAGGTTATGAGGAGAGCTTTCTAGAACTATTTAGTAATAGCCAATGTATGTTTTCCAAAGATTATTTTGAGGTATATGTTTTCCTAGAAATTACATTCAGTTATATATTCCTAGAGTGCGAAGGTAAGACTGTGCTAACAGCATAAAATAAGGATGTTATCTTTTTAGTTTAGGGTGGGGAGATGAAAGAGGGATGAATTTATTAATTAAAAGCTATGACAAATTATTAAGGACAAGTTATAATTCAGGGGTACGAGTGCACAAGTGGAGTCAACAAGTGGATTTTATGTTCTTTAAAATAAGAATTTGCTCCTAAAATCCTTAAAACTCCTAAAAATCCTGCCCATTTGATTTTTCAGATTCAATAAACATTCCTTGTTCACTATTATATACAAAGTGTTTTAATATATTATTTCATGTAATCCATATCAAAACTTATTTTACTGATTAGGAAAGAGAGTCCAGAAAATTTGAATAAATTGTCCAAGATTCTAAAAAGACCCAGTGTTACTATATCAAATTAATTTTTTGTGAGACTTTCTAAAGTTGATTCCAAAGAATAAATATATTTTTTTAATTTTTAAATTATCTCACTGATTTCCTATTGGAAGACACCTTAAAAATGTGATAGTAGAATCATTGGAGCTAAAATATTCATGATCCTCACATCCTCAGAGTACAGTGTTACACAAATCTCAAAGGAACACAATCTTACTCTATAAGAATTGTGTCCAAAATATTAATTTGGCGAATGTTTTGTTAGAATTGGGGCCTAGTCATCAGAAAAATATTTATATTATTCATGAGGTTATAAAGTCTTCTTCCAGGATTTAAGTTAAAGGATTAATCAAAATACACATCATCAAAGAAATATTTTAGTTCCAAGTTAGAAACGGTCCTGAAGTCTTCAAGGCAATAACCATCACATGGTTATAGATCTAGAAAAAGTGGTATAGCATAACATCAATAAGAAATAGATATAGATGATGATGATGATGATGATGATGATGATTATGATGATTTGGGTTGGGGTCTCACTTTGTTGCCCAGGTTGGAGTGTAGTGGCACAATTGTGGCTCTCCACAGTCTCAACCTCCTGGGATCAGGAGATTCTTCTACCTCAGCCCCCCAAGTAGCTTGGACTACAGGCATGTTCCACATCACCCAGATAATTTTTCGAATTTTTGTAGAGCTGAGGTCTTGCTATATTACCCAGGCTAGTCTCAAACTCCTGGGCTTAAGTGATCCTCCCACCTCAGCCTCCCAAAGTGTTGGGATTGCAGGCATGAGCCACAATGCCAAGCCAGAAATGATATAGATTAAACTACTCTTTGAATCTGATCTAATTTCTAAAACCACAAATGTTACATAAGGCAGAATATAAAGCCATATGCTTTCCAGTTTGGAACTAGTACCTACTATCTTCATAAATGTTATAATTAGATGTCAGTGGTTCATTATCCTAATTAGGGTTCTCCTTGGAGGTTCAGAGAGTTAACTATCAAAATTGGATTAGAAAAGAAATAAAATAAAAACACAACCCATTTCTTTGAGTGCTGAGGAAAAAAAAGACTCAGAAGATAAATCAGTGCTTCAATCCCTGTCATTTAAAAATGGAAGTAGCTGGACACAGTGGCTCACGCCTGCAGTCCCAGCACTTTGAGAAGCTGAGGTATGATGATTGCCTGAATACAGGAGTTCAAGATCAGCCCTCGGCAACTTGGTGAGACCTTGTCTCTACAATAAATACAAAAATTAGCTGGGCATGGTGGATCATGCCTGTAGTTACAGCTATTTGGAAGGCTGAGGCAGAAGGAGCGCCTGAGCATGTTACTGCACTCCAGCCTGGGTGACAGTGAGACTCCGACTCAAAAAAAAAAAGCAAGTATTACATTTTTTTAGAAGTGGTTAATCAACAGGAAGATTGATTAAATAGTATACATAGAATGTGAAAGCATTTACATACTTTAACATAACTTATTAAAGCACATTATTTCACTAGTCTTTTAGGTTAGAGAATATTACTACTACTACCTAATGTTTATTGAACACTTCTATTGAACCTGACATTTGTCTAAGCACTTTACATGCACTATCTCCTTTTGTTCTCAGAATATATATACTATTATTATCCTCACTTTATGAATGAGAACATGGATGCACAGATAATTTAAGTAACTTCCTCAAAGTTACACTGCTTATGGTGGTAGAAGTGGGGTGTAAACCCAGATAGTCTCACATTTTAGCACAACTTGATTGATCTATGTTTAGGGTTCTGACAGGAAGGTATTTATGGGTATTAGGGAGTGTAACCCAGGCTGGATCTAGGAGAAGGTAAAGATGAAAGAGATAAATGTGCTAATAACTGAACATCTTCATGAGTACAAAAGTACATGTCCTTGTAGTAACTGAGTTATAGGGCAGGAAGTGAAAGAGGCTTTACCAGATAGGAGCAGGCTCAGGTAAAGATTTCAGTTCAAGTTGCTGACAAGGCTTGGTGTATGGTTATAGGGGTGGCTGACATATAGGAAAGAAGTGAAGGTCCCTAGAGATACAGTTAGCAAAGCAGTGGGAAGCTAAGCTGTCATTTGAGATGTTCATCTGAGAACTTAATTTATCCCAAATTATAGCAATAACTGGGGCGGGGGGGGATGTCCTGAGTTATATTTCCAATTTTGTAGAAAACAGTTACAGAGATTTCCAATTCAGGGTGACGAATTGAACATATACCTTGATCTCTTTGCCTACTGAAATGCTATTAAACTGATTGCAAAGGAGGAAAATGACACAGACATGCAACAATGAAGATAACGGAGAATCATCAGTGGATAAAGCAGAACAGAAATAGAAGATGCCTGGGACACACCTAGAAAGGAATCATTTCACCTGAGAGAAGCATAAAACAGTTCCAGAATTGAGATGGCATTTACTACTGAGGAGAGAAGATAGATATGGGGCTGAAAAAAGAGGACTAGTTGGAAATCCATAAATGGACCACCTCTGGGTATAAAAATAATCTGTCGCTAGGTATTTATCCCAGTCCAAAAATAGGAGATTTAATTTTAAGGGATATTAAGTTGATTCTGAAAGTACTAAAGGAACAAGTATGGGGGTCAGTACACCAGAGTTAATTCAGTCCTCCAGCTTAATGGCTTCACAACCTTTATCCCTTTACCCACCAGCTGCATACAGGGTGTCTTCATCCTTGCCTCATTCCTATATCTGCTAAAACAAAACAAAACAAAAAAATAAAAACCACTATGAAAAACAGAGAAAATGACCATGGAGATAATTCTGGGACCAGAAGAAGACTTTTTAAGTAGCTTAATGGCATTCTCAATGAGATTCAACAAGATATTGCTGCAATTTAGATATCAGGCTATAAAAAAAGTAACATTTGCAAAAACTTTTTATAATGAATAAGTTTATATGTCAACTTGACTGGTTTAAGGAACATGCAGCTGGTAAAGCATTATTTCTGGGTGTGTCTAAGATGGTGTTTTTGAAAGAGATTAGTTTTTGAATCAGTGGATTGAGAAAAGATCAGTCCTCACTAATATGGGCATCATCTAATCTGTTGAAGGGCTAAATAGAAAAAAGGCAAAGGAAGGATGTATTTCTCTCTCTTCTTGAGCTGGAACATCTATTTTGTTCTGCTCTAGGATCCTGGTTCTTGGACCTTCAGACTCTGGGACTTACACCAGAGCCCTTCTCCATCTTTCAACTTCCATAATCACATGAGCCATTCCCATAATAAACCTTCTCTTATCTCTATCTGTCTATCTATCTATCTCTGCCTGTCTATCTTTATATCTAATCTAGCTAATCTATCTTTATATCCATCTATTATCTAACATCTATCTATCTATTATCATCTATCTATCATCTATCTCTTCTTAGCTATCTTTATATTTATCATCTATCTCATCTATCTTTATATCTATCTATTATCTATCATCTATCTACTATCTATCTATCTATCTACTATTTATCTATCATCTATTTCCTATTGGTTCTGTTTCTCTGGAGACCCCTGACTTATGCACTCTAACATATTGAAAATATGATTGCCAAACATTTAAAAAATCAATATAACTTTTGGAAAATGGAATTGAAGAAATCTCTCAAGACGGTAAGACAAAGATAGATAATATTATGGAAAACAAAAAGACATAGACCATAAACTTAGGAAGTTCAAGGAATAAAGGACAAAGAAGGAAAAGGGGAAAAGATCTTTACAGATAGAATTCAAGAGAATTTCCCTGAAGTGAAAGAAGAAAATACATCTTCAGGGCCCATGAAATATGAGAAAAGACTCAAACCTATACACATAATTGTGAAATTCCAGAATATTAATTTTAAAGAGAAAATTCTGTATTTCTCCTGAGAGAAAAACAAGTCCCCTATGAAAGAAGCAAGAATCAAACCAAAGACAAACTTACCATCACTAATTATATTTTGCAAAACAATGGGAGTATGTTTTCCAAGTTCTAAAAGAAAATGCTAATCAAACTAGAATCTACTTAGCCAAGACATTGTCAAATATAAGGACAGAATAAAGATATTTTAAGATGTGATAGCTCAGAAAGTTTATTTCTGAAGTATTACTTAGTAGGAAAGAACTGAAGGGTGTATTTCAGCAAAAAGAGAGAGTAAAATACTAGAGTCATCACTCAGAGAGCAAATGAAGAAATCAGGTGCCAACAACACTGTATGAGCACCTATCTCCAGCCACTTCTGAAGTCATATACATTCTCTTAATAAGTAATTTTTTTCAAAGTTTTGCATACTGTTTATAACCAAGAGTTCCATTTGTCGCAATATTTGGAGGTACTTGATAGGATGTAAAAGTGGAATATTAATATTCTCCGCTGAACAACATGAAGATTGGCACTACAGAGAAATGTGATTCTACCAAACTACTTAGTTTGAGAGCAATGCTTTGTCGTCGTAATTTCAACTGTCTATTCGTTTAAATTTTTAGAATTTACTGACTTCTTTATAGTCAGATAAATGATCAGTCTTGGCAAATGCAAAAAGAAATGTACATCTAACAAAAGCTGGGAAGTCAAAAGTGGACAGAAGGCAGGAAAGCTCATGCCCTCATTTCCCAAAGCAGATAGTTGAGAGATTGATTTCCCCTGTGAAGAACAGAATAAGAACTGGAGGTACACATAACAGTCTTACCATGCCGTTGCCAAATGGTATTGAGGACACATTGCAGGAAGGGAATATTGATGTTAGTAGAAATGCAGAAGCCATGTGATTTTTCCATGTAATCTCAGAAGTTCACAAAATAAGACTACATATTCATGTGATAGATATTAGCTCTGCTAAGCAGTCTCATCTTGTAGGTAAAATTTGTCCTTGGCATCTTTTCTTACTTTTTTAGAACGTTTGCTTTATAGCACAATAAAACAAACAAAAAACAAAACAAAACAAACAAAAAATAAAAACAAGTAAAGGATGAAAGCAAGCAGTTCACCCAGGAAAATCCACACATTCACAAAAGGTAAAAATATAAAAATAAATATGCTAAATATTATCAGAAATCATTAAGAATTGTATAACAAAATATCAAACTAGGATAGTTTTTATTTGTTGTATTAGCAGAGATTAAAAAGGAGATTCCCAGTGGTAGCAAAGCTGTAGAGAAACTGGTATTGTCATAATCAGCTGCTGGTAGAAGGACTGAAAACTTTCTGGAGTGCAACTTAGGGGCAAATATAAAAATTATGTGTACCTTTTGCCAGTCTAACTCTAGAAATGTGCCTTTAGGACAACATTAGAAATGTACACAGATATGCAAATATAAGAATAGTTGTTGAAACTTAGTTTACAATATCCAGAAATGACAACTATTCAAGAGTCTATCTAAAAGGAATTAGATAAATAAGTTATATAACATGTGAAAATGCTGGCCTAAATTTGCTGACATGGAAAATATCTACAATCTATTGCTTAGTATGTATATTGTGATCTCATTTTTGTGGAGGGAAGGAAGGAAATGTTTATGTAGGTGTATTCATAGTAGAAACTCTGGAAATACATACCTCAGAGTCATGGGTACCAAGGTGGAGCTTGGTGAGCATGGTCTGTTCTGGAAGCAGATAAGAAAATCGATCCATTGTTTACAGTATGTTTGCAAATAATAATAAATCGCATTAAAGGGGTTGGTCTGCTCTGTATTCTCACCATGCCCAGAAATTCTAAACAACACTAGTGATAAAATACCTTTTTCTACTCCACTCCCACTATAACACATCCTTGGTATGTTATTTCATCACAAATCAAAAAATAGTATCCCAGTGAGAAAACAGAGTAAGATCAGAGGGCCAGTTGATCAAGAAAATTGTAGGAGAGCATATTTCTTTGTGGAAGTAAAAAATATTCCTGTGGGGCTTATTATGCAAAGTGTACCAGACAAAGTATAGGCCTTCCAATTTTTGTGGGGTCTTGCTGCTGGACTCCCTTAACTCCCTGTCCTCAAATTTGACCCCGGCCTACCAGTGTAAGCCCAGAGTCCTCTATCCACAAACTTGCCACCATGACATAGATGCAAACTTTTCCCTTCATGAACTTGCACGTTTTTTTCTATTCCCATGGCAAGTTTGAATTTTAAAAGAGAATCGCTAAAAATGCCATGCTTTAATCTAAAATAATGAATATCTTAACAGTGGTGAATTCAGGCAGCATGGTTGGCTTATAGGAAGGTTATGTAACTATTTCAGGAAGTAGACTTTAAGGCAGTAAAGGGACTAGGAAAGGAGGAGACAGCACTTTTTGTAGCATACCTTACTTCACATCATTTAGATAATCTACCTACTGTTATGAGTAAGGCCAGGCCTTCTAAGTTTTCAAGAGGTAAATTACATGTTGTGAAAAATCAACTGGCCCTAACCTGAGGTCTATATAGTCTTAAGTCTACACATAAATAATTGTATTTATATGTCTTGTAGAAGGCTTCAGGAAAGAGAAAGAGAATGATAAGAACATAAGATTTATGGATGAGAAGATAATAAAGACATTACCAAAATGAGCTTAAAATCCTTGCTCAAATGTTACCATTTCAAAGAGTCCTAATTACCTATTTAAAATTGATTCCCTTTAGCTTCCAGTTTTACTGAACTTACTTTTTCCCCATAGAACTTACCACTTTCCAACATCTTATAACATTTATTTATTTATTATTTTATTACCTCTTTTTTCCACACGAAGCTCCATTAGATCAAGTATTTTTCTTTGTTTCACTCATGTATCGCAAGAGCTTAGGAAAAATGCTTGGTATAAAAGAGATATTTATACATTTTGCAGCCTGAATGAATGAATAAATGAATGAAGGAGGATAGAGCAGATATGGAGCTCTCCCTCTGCCCTCTGTGGTTGCAAGCTAGATAACACTAACGAGGGTCATACCAGCAGATATGCCCAGTAAAGGGTCAAACTTCTTTTTGTGAAACAATCAGATGTTAACCATTATTATCTAAAACTGGTCATTTAATCCTTGTGCTACTGCTGCAGGGTAGCTTACAACCTGAATTGCAATTTCTTTTTATTGTAATGTGTAGAATAGTAATAGAAGTAGTAATAGTAATTTGCTGCAGTTATGCAGTTATTTTTTTCCCGAGAACTGAGAAATGATTACCAGCTATTTATGAGAAGTATCTGTTTTATGGATTAGTAAAGTGAGAATTAGCTCAACTCCGTGTCTACTGCCTTTTGACATTTTAATTATGAAATCTGAGTGAATACCTAAACTAATCAATACTGTGTTCTACTCTGATATTTTTTCCAGCAAGTTGTAGTTTTTATAAAAATATTATCAGAATATTGTAACTAATTATAAGAACAATCATTTGATTAAGTTCTAGAAATGCTAGAAATCTTAAAAAATCTTTGTGAGAGTCCTGTGCCAAAATTGTGGAACTCTTTTTAACAAGTGATTTACCATGCTCTTGGGGGATGACTTGCTATAACATCAATTTTAGTGGCAAAACTTAGCTGATATAGACAAGGAGTTGTATGGGGAACTCTGAGCTCTGAAAAGCCTATGGGGCCATCTGGACCATCAGGCTGCTGAGGAATTGAGCTTTCCCTCCAATTGGCACAAACTCGGATACAGCAAGTTCTCCCTTTGATGCTGCCTCCTCCTCCAGACTCATACTGATGGAAGCGTCACAGGGGAGGGAGTTGTGAAGAAGGATGGAGGAAGCAGTAGGCAGGAGAAAGGAAAAGCAGGAGAAGGTGGACTCTGTGGAACCACACAATCTGCTCAGGCATTAATTTATTGTCCTATTATGTGAGTGCCACTACTGCTGATGGATCCTTGTGTGACATACAAGCCCAAGTTTTAAAATAAAGGGGATCTCAATCTCCCCACTCCCCATCTTTTAAAGTTTTAAAGGCCTAGGCCAGACTACCAATATAAGGCTTTGGTATGCCTGGTAGTGAAGAGAGTGTTCTGGGATGGCAGAGACCCACAGTCACCAGAATGGGGATATAAATGTGAAGGCTAGAAAGGTGGAACTTCCCTGAGGAAGAAGAAAGAAGTGAAAGGCAATGATGAGGATGAAGCTACTAATGTTTACTACAAAACTGCTCTGCAACTACACATATGCAGATAGCCCTGGAGAACAAAGTCTGTGTTGTCAATGTATGAGCTACTATATTTGGTTGTTGATATCTTTTGGGGGCTAAGTTTCTAATGCTTCAACCCGATGCTGTTGTTGAATGTCAGTTTTGACTATACCTTTTACTCACTTTGGTCTTTGGAAAAGATACAGAATAGAAAAAGAAAGGTAATGAGAGTGAACAGACGTTAAGAGGGAGGAGGGTTGGAGAGTGCTCTGGCCTTGCTCACATGTAGGGAAGTATAATTATAAGACACAAAAATGAATCAAAACCTAGTTCTGCTTCCCCACCTCCTTACCTCAAATACTGCTTATGATCTTGTTTTGGTGTGTGTGTGTGTGTGAGAGAGAGAGAGAGAGAGAGAGAGAGAGAGAGAGAAAGAAAAAGAAAGAATCTATTTTATATTCTCTGAGATTGAGAGATGCAAGAAGAGTTGGTTTATTTATCTGAGGGTTAGGGGGATTAGGAGAAGAGTTGCTGTGAGGAGACACATCCATAGGGAAGTCAAGAAAACAGGATGAGGTGAAGGGAAATTCTGAACCACAGTGTAATTTCAAAGGAGGCCTCAGTCAACACTTCAGAGAATTTAGGAGCAGGAATGTCCATTTTGAGATGTTCCAAATGGAGCAAAGAGAACAAACTTATGCCCCTCATCAGTCATCATTTGGCTTCAGGTCACACTCAAGAGGGTATAGTCTGAGTGGAGACAGTTCCCCATAGCCTAGGATAATACCCAGCAAGAGAGGCAGTTGTAAATTGTCAGTACACATGTTCACAGCCTTGAGGAGGAGGATGGGGAGTAGAGGGTGGGTGGGTGGGGAAGGGGAGTGGGGGAGAGAAGTGGGTGGAGTGTTTTGGCCCTGAAGAAAGAGCCTGAATAGAGACCTGTCTTAGTCCCTTCCTGCTGCTATAACAAAACACCAGAGACTGAATCATTTATAAACAGCAAAAATGTAATTCTCATAGTTCTGGAAACTGGAAAGTCTAGAATCAAGGCATCAGCATTTGGTGTCTGGTGAGGCCCTTCTTGCTGTGTCTGCACATGATGGAAGGTGGAAGGAAAAAGGGACTGAACTCAGTGTCATCAAGGCTTAATCACCTCTTTAAGCCCCTTAATACTATTACGTTGGGCCTTAGGTTCCTGCATATGAATATTTGAAGAACACATGCATTCAAATTATAGCAGAACTACAAGTGTCCATTACGTAGTCTCATAATGAAAAATAGGAAGACAACAAAGACTTAAGAAAAAAATAAGAGAATTCAACATTAGGTAATAACCCTTAAAAAGAAAATTGGAACTTCACATTTAGACTGAAATCTGTCTATGTCTTTCTTAAAAAAAAAACTGTCTAAAACTGCACTATCCACTACAGTGGTCACTAGCCTCATGCACATTTGTCTACTGAGCACTTGAAATGTGGCTAGTCCAAATTGAGATGTGCTATAAGTGTAAAACACACAGTAATTTTTTGAAGACTTAATAGAAAAAAAGTAAATATGAACCATTTTATTAATAATTTTTCTATTGATAATGTCTATATGATCTGTATTATAATATTTTTACTACATTGAGTAAAATAAGTTATTAATTTAATTGTATTTATTTATTTTAATCTTTTAAAATAAAGTTATTAAAACATATTAAATTAGCTATGTGTATCCCACTATAGTTTTATTGGACAGAGCTGGTCTAGAATAATCTTAAAGTCTTTTTTTTTAAATTAAGAAAGGTAGCCGGGCTCGGTGGCTCAGCCTGTAATCCTGCGCTTTGGGAGGCCGAGGTGAGTGGATTGTCTGAGCTTGCGGGTTCGAGACCTGTCCGGGCAACTTGGCGAGACCTCATCTCTACAACAAATCAAAAAATCAGCTGGGCGCGTGCCTGTAGTTCCAGCTACTCTGATGGCTGAGGCGGAAGGATCGCCGGAGCCCAGCAGGTGGAGGCTGCGGTGGCCGGTAGAAGCCACTGAACTCCAGTCTGGGCGACAGAGTGAGACCCCAACTCAAAAAAGCAAACAAACAAAAAAAAAAGAAAGCTAAATTTATTAAAGGAAAGATGCATTGTGAAGGGAACAATGGGCAAGACAGCAGCAAGAGTGTCTTCTGCCTAGAATAATCTTAAAGTCTTATAAAGATGTTCTCTCAGGCCATAGCCTACAGCAGAGCAGTACTGAGAAAAGCAACAGAATGGGAATTGCAGAAATCCTCTCCTCCACATTCTCAGTAACTCATTTCTCTGGCATCTCTAGATTGATAACGTTTTGGGCTCCTCACTTAGCTCTTGAGAGACTGTATTAATCAGCTCAGGTTGCCCATAGACTTGGTGGTCTAAAAAAGCAGAAATTTATTTTCTCTACACAATTCTAGAGACTGAAAGTTTGAAATCAGGGTGTCAGCATGGTTGAGTTCTGGTGAGGGCTCTCTTCCTGATTTTCAGATGGCTATCTTCTGGAGAAGTTCTCTGGTGTTTCCTTTTATAAGGGCACTGACCCTGTCATTAGGGCCCCAATCTCATAACCTCATCTAATCCCAATTACCTCCCAAAGGCCTCATCTCCAAATACTATCACAGTGGAAGTTATTACTTCAATATATGAACTTGGAGGGTACAACATTCAGTTTCTATAGCAGAGACCAAGGTAGCACCTTGGTCATACAACTAGTTTGTCCGCATTGGTAAGGTGGTAGTGCACATAGGAGGTACTCAAGATTCATTGTGTCACTCTTCCAGGGAACCAGAATCTCTGGGAAGTAAAAGGGTTTGCTTTATTCAGAATCAAAAGAGATTCTGACCATTTTATGTCTTTTCCTCAGGACAAGATAATTGTATCCACCATGGCTCAGTGTGAATAGACTAGAAAACAGCTGGAGCCCAATGAGCAAGTTCTTGGATATAATGAAATAGTTATTTCAAATGCCAGGAATATGACTACATGTGATACTAGATGATGACCAAGCAGAACTATGAGTCATATTTAGGGCAAAAATAAGGAACTGCAAAGAAATTACTTGCATTTTTTTTTTATATCACCAACTGTGCTATAGTTTTGTATTTATTGCCATCAATATCATGCTAGCCGTGCTTTCCCCAGCTCATAATTTTATTTGAGCATCATCCAGAATCACTCATTCCTCCCATTCCCCTTCCCTCTGCCAACGACCAAATCCAGTTTTTTTTTGTTTGTTTGTTTTTTTGTTTTACCTCAGCCAGAATGACTGCAACCAGCTTTTTCCTTGATCTTTTTCTTTCCAGTTTTTTTGTTTTTTCTCTTCAATCTTTGATTTAGCCTGTTAACTCCTTATAGGTCATCTTTTCTAAAACATGTCATTTCCCCTCTCAAGAATGATTTCATAGGAGTTACCAATCAAGCCCAGATACACTATGGCATTCCAATAGACATGAAAAGTATATCAGTCTTTCTTCTTCCTTCTTCCTCATTACCTCCATTTGGAACACACTTCTCACCTTTTTCCTATCTTTAAATTATCTAAAATAAATATGGATTAAACACCTAATATATGTAAAACATTATTTGAATTCCTTTGTTCATTATTTTTATTCCTTTATTCTAATTCAGAAATTTTTCTCAAATAATCCAGAGATTTTCTGAACTGATCCCTAATTTTTCCAAATTCTTCAACACTTATAATTTTTATACCATGCTATTGTTGTATGTTTCTTTTTAAAATAACTTTATGCCTATAATTGTTGAACTCTCAACCAATTTGCTAACTCTCCAAGGTCAGTCAAAGATTACGTCTTAAACCTCAAATCAGTAAAGGAAATTAGGATTTATTGAATTATTTCTTTGTGCCAGTCACTGTAAAATGTGTTCAACATTTGTTATTCAGAATTCTCTGTATCAACTTTTCCTCCCCTTTCATCAGTTCCATATTGCCCTGCCAGATAGCCCTGACTACTAATGCCAAAAGACACCGACCCAAGTAAGTAAGTAGCAGATTTACTAGTATTTTGGGACAATGATGGTGAAATTTCCGCTAGTAATTTCTTCTACTTGGACTGCAGCTTCCTGCCTTAATCCGGGAACTCCCTCTTTCCTCAGCAACCGTTTCTTCTTTTTTTTCCAGCTCCTTTTAACTGATCTTGTTTTATGCAAAACAGTTTAGCTATTTGTTTCATTCCCAATGGAAACATAGAAGGCTTCATCTTTGAAAAATAAACACACCCATTAGAGAGTTTCTCAAACAAAGTTTCTCTATCTCTCTCTCCTTTTCTGTTTCTTCCTAAAACAAAGACAGTTCTCTGCAAGTTCTAAAATATGTATTTAGCAAGACCTCATCTCTACAATAAATCAAAAAATTAGCCAGGCGTGGTAGCGTGCGCCTGTAGTTCCAGCTACTTGGAAGGCTGAGGCGGAAGGATCGCCTGAGCACAGCAGGTTGAGGCTGCGGTGGCCGGGAGCGGCCA
>CAUYQG010273494.1:0-11335 GCA_963574415.1 Tarsius wallacei
GGTGCCTGGTAGTGACTATAAAGTTACACAATGTTTCAAGCAGTGTCTGTGCTTAAAACTTTGTTAAGCTTTTGTGTATCCCATAATTGCCATGTTGGCTTCTCCTGCTTCTACAAAGGTATGTGAATGGTAAGCAATAAGCCCCTCCCGAACATTCCTTTACTTAGATTATGGTAGACTCTGTGGTGCCAGCCACCCTTCTGGTGGGCTCTGTGTTGTTTCAAACCTGCGTGTATGCTTATCTGGCATTCCATTCTGCCCACTTAGCCATTGCCTGTCCATCATAGGCAACTAAGCCCAAGCCCGCGAAAAAATCAAAAACGAACCAACAAATCAGTATCTCTGTAACCCTGTTTATGCAAATCTATCCAATCCTGTGTGAACAAGTTTGTAAAGCCACCCCACTCCCTCAGAATTATGTATAAAAGGTGCGTGTTAACCTGAGTCGGGGCTCTCGTTCCAAGTGCCGCTGTGCTGGCTACAAACGTGAGCCCACACTCGAGCCTGAATAAAGACCCTCATGTGTTTGCATCGGAGCTGGCTCTTTGGTGGTCTCTTGGATTTAGAACTTTGGGTTTAACACTCCTGGCAATGGAATTTCTGAGTTATGTGGTAACTCTATGTTTAACTTTCTGAGGAACCACAAAGTGACTGTACCATTTTACATTGTGGGCTCCAAATTTTTAGAATCTTTACTAATACCTGTTGTTATTTGTCTTTTAATTTTTTTTTAAATTTTAAATTGGGGTACAATTCAGGGTTAGGTATACAAATGTCCATACTGCAGGTACCCTTGTTGATGAGGTGTGCCTCCCCTCCCCTGGCAGTTTCCTACAACCATTCAAACAAAAGAGATTCAGAGAACCCCTGCAAGACAACAAATGGGAAGGTTTAAAATTAAAAAAAAATCTGATTCTTCCTGTCTAATTGAGACTTTGTAACCTATGACCATCATCTCTCCATTCCTCCACCCACCAGCCGGCAGAATAGAACGGGCCCTTGAGCATTCATGTTGTGTTTGGCGTTGTATCATCCCCAGTGTCCAGTGAAGGAGCACAGGGAACTTCAGCCCATAATATGGCTTCCCAGTAGAGTAAGCATTTTCAATTAAGGACCCTTAGAGATCAAGAGGTATTGGAAGAGACTTTTTCCCTCTCTACATAAAGACCAGATGCACCAAGGAGAACAACTGCTTTTCTTTCCCCTTCCTGTTATCTCATTATCTATTGCAGGAAAGAAGATCAAGAGTGTGACCAGAGCTGGCTCAACTTTTACAAAATAATGCCTGTTTTTTAGACTCATTCAGCTTCCAAAGAGAACTATTTACAAGTCAATCTTTTTCCCTTATCCATTCATATCATGAGCAAGATAAGGTCAGAGATAATCAGGTTCATGCATGTTTGTGTCCTTGCATAAAGTCAGACTTTTATTGACGCTATTTCAGTTATAAAAGCCACAAGCTATGTGGAGTTCCCAGGGAGACTGTTCTCCTTAGTACTTCCCATTCACTTGTTGTCAGAGCCTTGGGCACACAGGTGCAAGCCACTACACAAGTCAGTCATTATTGCACACCATTCACAATAGTATACTTAACAAATATAAAAATGCTATAGATTAAACATTCCACAACAAAGTAATACTTGACATCAAGACAAAAGGGATAGAGAAAGGGTTGATAAACCAGTCCCAGGGGAGTGAGGTGAACTGAAAGAATTTTCCTGGGCCAGCCCTGGAAGCATGCCATATTAGTACATCTTGCAAGGAAAAATCTTTGATGTGGGCAGAGCCTTTGACAGCAGATGCCAGGTGAAGTCTTACTCTGGTGAGGACTGATAGTGGAAAAGTGTGCTTGGTTACATGCTTATTTAGTTGGATGTGGTCTTTAATGATTAGGCAAAACATTTGGTCCTTGTTGACATGATATCTTTTATAATGTAAGATAGTGTTTTTCAGCTGGACTTGGTGGCTCAGCCTGTAATCCCGCGCCTTGGGAGGCTGAGGTGAGTGGATTGCCTGAGCCCGCGGGTTTGAGACCCGCATGGGCAAGCGAGACCTCATCTCTACAATAAATCAAAAAATTAGCCGGGCGTGGTAGTGCGCGCCTGTAGTTCCAGCTACTTGGAAGGCTGAGTAGAAGGATCGCCGGAGCCCAGCAAGTCGAGGCTGCGGTGGCCGGGAGCGGCCACTGCACTCCAGTCTGGGCGACAGAGTGAGACTTCAACTTAAAAAAAAATAATAATAAAAAAATAAAAAAGATAGTGTTTTTCTAGGATGGAGTTGCATCAAGACTGCATGATACCATTCATTTTCCTAAATCTGTTTATTCCACCTAGAAATCATTTATTGCCCCTCAACAGAATTACCTATATATATTTTTTATCTCCCCTCTCCCCTCCAAAAGGAGGTTGTATAAGTATTTGGGCCTCATTGAGAAATTGGACAATCACTCTGTGATTCTCCCTGAGTGCATTGATAAAAAAATTTATGTGCCTTTCTCTTGCTAATCTGCCTTATTGTGAGTTAACTTTTTAAGCAAACACTCCAAGAGCAAAGAGGAAGCTTTCCCTTCACCCCAACATCTGCATACTGAATAAACGTACTGTAGAACCCCAAAAGTTATGGTCGAATACTCGTTGCACAGAAAGTCAAACACTGACGTATCAGCACTTCGTAGCGGCGACAGGTGTATTTGATTTGGCCAAAGTGTAGGGGCGGGAGAGGCAAACTCTCAAATCTGATCTGCTTTTGAACATGCTGGGAGCTTTTATGAGGAAGGTAGATATGCGGGAGATGAGATCACTGGTGATCAAAGCTGCTTGCATCCCTCTGTTAATGAAACTTCTGGATGCCATTGAGAAGGTCTGCATGACCTAAGGATCATTGTTTTATATGATTAAAAACAAGTTAATCAATCTTTTGGGCAGCCCCTGTGGGTTAGGACATGAAGATAATTGATTATTGGTAATTGCCCTCTACTAAGATAACTATGTGCAAGCAATCATGCACAGAGGAAGAAAAGGATAAAGAGACAGGAACCAAAGGAAAACAAACATCTTATTTTTTTCTTATAATATAGGCATGGTTACAAAGGAACGGATGCTGTTGAAATAATATAAAAATCAAGTCAATATTTTAGGTGCAAGGTTCCCTTCTTCCCCTTGTAGCTTAAATCTGGCGCCCTGGCTCATTGAATGTTGATATCCTATCGCAGCATGCTCTTGCCAATAGAGAGACTCAGATAATGGCTTCTTGCTTTGAGTTAGCTACAGCACTAAACACGATGTGGTATTGTGTTATGAGAAATATGTATTTCGTCTTCCTTCCAGGTTGTTGACAGAGAGTTTCTACAACCCTTGTAATTTCCTGAGAGATAAAGGTGAGATTGTCTTTTGCTATTCATCATAAGCCATTTACAACTATACCTGGGTTTATGCTAATGAGGCCACTTTTGGTGGGCCTTTGGATAGCTTCAGGGTGGGTGCTGGTGCTAGAGGAACCAACCACATGATTAGACGATTTGAATTTTCAGCCCTATTCTTCAACCTTTGAGGAGGAGAGAGAGGCTAGAAATTTAGTGAAACTTCCATGAAATCCCCTTACTACAACGTTCAGAGAGTGCCCAAGTTGGAGAAGGCACTCTCTGATGTTTTATTCCTGTGCTGAATAAAACATCAACTCCAGTGGAAACCTCCTACATTTCTGGGTCCTCCCAGACCTCATCCTATGTACCTCCTCACTGGGATGCTCATTGTTGTTGAAACTGGCCCAACTTCCCCATAGAACTAATGATTACAGTTTCTTTTTGAAAAAATATAGTAATTGACCCTCCCTGTCTTTCTTTCTTTCTTTTTTTTTTTGAGTTGGAGTCTCACTCTGTTGCCCAGGCTGGAGTGCAGTGGCACAGTCATGGACACCCCAGCATAGACCTGCTGGGCTCCAGCAACCCTTCCGCCTCAGCCTTCCAAGTAGCTGGAACTACAGGTGCGCACTACCATGCCCTCCTAGTTAAAAAAAAATTATTTTTTTTTTAAATTTAATGTAGAGGTGAGGCCTTGCCAAGTTGTGGGGGCTAGTCTCGAACCTGTGGGCCCAGGCAATCCACTTGCCTTGGCCTCCCCAAGTGCTGGGATGACAGGCTGCGCCCCTGAGCCGGGCCAATGCTCCCTGTCTTAAAGCTTGAAACTTACATTGGTCTTGTCTGAGTTTCTCAGGAAATCTACTTTCAGGCCTATGGTGTCAGGGAAGTGAAACGCACCACGTCATAGTGAACAGACATGAAGTGACAGGCCTCGCTCGAATTCCTGTCCACCAGCTCCTCTTCCCCACCCCTCCGCAGTTCCTGTCTACCAACTCTCCTCAGCCCTTCCCAGTTCCTGTTCACCAGCTCCTCTTCCTGGCTTCTCTGGTGTTCCTGTTTATCAGTTCCTCTTCCCCACTCCTCAATTCCTGTTTACCTGCTCTTCTTCTTTACCCTTCTGCAGTTCTCGTTGTCGACTCCTCTTCCTCCATACCTCTGGAGTTCCTGTTTACCAATTCCTCCTCGTCAGCCCTCCCCAATTCCTGTTTGCCAACTCCTCCTCCTTCCCCTTTTGCAAATCCTGCTTACTCACTCCTCCTCCATTAATGTTTAGCAACACTTCTTTATTCCTCAGTTCACCAACTCCTATTTCTAAGTCCTCCCTAACTCCAGTTTACCAAATCTTCTTCTCTAATACTTCCTAAATTCTGTTTACCAACTCTTCTTGTTTATCTTTCTCCAATTCCTGTTCACCAACTTCTTTTCTTCATCTGTCCCTAATTTCTGTTTACCAAATCCTCCTTCTTAACCCTTCCCAATTCCTATTTTCTACATACTATATAACCTGCCTACTTCAGTGGGGCAGGGAGATGTTTTTGAGAATGTCTTTGATAATTAATCCCTTATTCTCCCTGGCTGTTATTACCCAGATAAAAAGCCTTCTTCCCTGCCAATTGTCTCAGTGATTGGCTTTCTGTGCGCTGAATAACAGGACCTTGATAAATCCCCTGGCATTTTGGTAACAGTGTCTCTTATAATATCCTTTGAAATAAAATTTTTAATTTGTAAGTAAATAATTCTCCTGAGTTCTACCACCAAGGTATTGAACCTAGGGAGACAGAACCCCAAATTCACAGCTGGTCACTCAGCAGTACATGTGGCCAGGCACTTGTGACTTGCGCCTGAAGTGGAAGCAGTCTTGTGGGACTGAGCCCTTAATCTGTGGAGCCTGGGATAAATCTGGATTAATGTCAGAGTTGAATTGAACTATTAGTCATCCTGTTCATGTCTGGAGAGTTGGAGAATTGATTATTGGTGTGGAAAAAGCTCACACATTTGGTCTTAGAAGTGTGAGTAGAAACAGGTTATTGTAGTAACTGGTAAACTGGAAGGACAAATTTGCTTTGAAGGGAAATCGTTTATGAGGGAAAATTGAAATATGTACTTTAGACAATGTTCTCCTTGAAAGAGTATTTTATTTTATTTAATGTCATCCAATGTAGAACTCAAATAATTGATAGCCATGTGGTTATAGTTAGCTATGCTAGATATCCGTACCACCCCTAAAATGAAGTACATTACAGCGTTCTCAAGGTAGTCCTAGTCTCATCTTCTTTCTGGAGATTTTACTGTTTCATTTTTTAAAAAAATCAGACCTGTATTTCTTTTTCTTTTCTTTTCTTTTTTTTTTTTTGAGTTGGAGTCTCACTCTGTTGCCCAGACTGGAGTGCAGTGGCCGCTCCTGGCCACCACAGCCTCGACCTGCTGGGCTCCGGCAATCCTTCCGCCTCAGCCTTCCAAGTAGCTGGAACTACAGGCGCACGCTACCATGCCCGGCTAATTTTTGATTTATTGTAGAGATGAGGTCTCGCCAAGTTGCCCAGGCGGGTCTCAAACCCGTGGGCTCAGACAATCCACTCACCTCAGCCTCCCCAGGCGAGGGATTACAGGCTGAGCCACCGAGCCCGGCTTGCTTTTGTCTTTATGCTTTTTATTTGTTTACTTCAATACAAACTTCTGTTTTGCTATAAATTCTACATGGCCATTTTCTCTTTAGCCTTTCTGCAGTGCAACTCAAATTAAAAGTGGCCCAAAAGTATAAACTACAGTGACTGTAAATCTTTCCTCAATTCATTTCTCTTCTCTGTGATTTTGGCACCCGGAATGCTTGTTTTCTTGGTTACTCTCCAACCTACTGAATATAGGTTTCCCCAAAATTTATATGCTGAAGTCTTAATCCCCAAAGCGATAATATTTGTAAGTGGGGTTTTGGGATATAATCAGGTGATGAGGCCTGAGCCCACACAAATAATATTAGAGTCCTTATAAGAAGAGACCAGAGAGTTAGTTAGCACTCTTGCCACCATGTAAGAACACAAAAATAAGTCAGCAATCTGCAACTGGGAAGAGACTTCTCCTTGTAAGCACCCTGATCTCCAGAATTGTGAGGAATAAATTTCTGCTTCTTATAAACTACATAATCTGTGGCACTTTGTTCAAAGCCTGAACTGACTAATGCCTTCAATTGTTGCTTATCTAGGTTTCAGTTTATGCAACATAGAAGACAGCTCTGATACCATCTACTTTATTGTAGCTAAATATTTTTACTATTGAGTATAAAATTCATGAAACATATCATAAGTAACAAAATGCCTAGCACATATTAAGCACTAAATATTTGTTGAGTAAATACACAGAGCAGAGTCATTCACAACTAAAAACAGAAAACAAATTTTTTTTCTATAACTTAAAATGCTGCTTTTAAAATATATTTCCCATAGCGTAGTATCCTGAATTCTACTTTGACTTTTCCTTTTAGTATTAAGAAACATTAATTCCTCTTACTATTTGACTGGCATGAAACTGAAATTACTATAAGAAAAAATAGCATGAAGTTTTATATGTTAATTTAGATCCTAAATGTAATAAAGTCTCCTTTGAAAACTTGTAAAATGGCATGTGTTTCGTGAATTGTACTAGAATTTTTTATCTCTTCAAGAAATGTATGTAAAACACATTTTTACTTATGCAATAGTATAGACAATCTGTGAGCATAGGCGATCTTCCAGTGTATGAGTACTTAAAATAAATGTAAAAGCATTAAACTCACTTGTTAAAAAATTAAGACACTCATTTGGTTAGACACATGATATAGATCCTACATATACTGAAGAGAGAATGAATTACATAAGAAACATGAACGCCAGCAGGTGGAAATTATATTGGACATCCTAGAGGCTGCCACACATGTGGATTATAATTCACCTATTTAAAAAGATAAAAGAGTAAATATGGACTTATGAGTGCATAAAATACTCTCAATATATATGCTTTAATTTTTCATCTGAAAGAATAAAGAGAGAAACTCTTAATGGCTAAATATTATCAAAATCATATTAAAAAGTGGAGAAATAAGAAAATAGTCAACAATCACTGCTATTTTCTGCATTTTCAAAGTCAACTGAATAAGACAAGGAAAAGAAATAAAATAAAGAAAAATATTAAATTGTCATTCATGATTTATTGTGTGTCATTGTGAAACAGCATTAAAAAAAATCTAAAAATGTATGAGTGCAGTACATTTGTTGGATACAAAAGCAAGTTTATGACAACTATTAGTCAAGTTATATAAAAAGATACAATTTTTTAAAAACCCATAATTTGTAGTAGCAATAAAAAATAAATATTATGAGAATAAATTCCACAAAATTGTTCCAGTTTTGTAGAAAATTATGGTATTTTATTCAAGCTCATAAAATTTTTTAAATACAAAAAGAAATTTCTATGAAAAACCCAAATCAGAAAGATGTCATTTCTTTAAAAAAAAAAAAAAAGTCTTTAATAATTTCAGTGCAATGATGCAAGGTGATCCAAAAGTTCATAAAGAAGACTAAATGGAGGAGATAATTTTGACTTAAAAAAAAACAAGACTTTTCATGTCAGATATTAAGAAAGTTACCAATCAAAACAATGTGACAATGATATGAGTATAGAGAGATAGATGAATATTTAGAAAAAAGTTAAAGAAAAAGTTATTTGCATATTGTCAGCTGGAGTACTGTAAAGATAGCAAAAGAAAGATAAAAATAGGCAAAAGATAGACTAGCTAGCCACATGATAAAACAGTTTTGTGATCTTATATTTTATGTGAAAATATACAAATAATACTTGTTACTTATGATTGTGAAAACAAATGTATTATTGTAATACATTAATTAAACTCAAGCTTAATATTTGAATAATATTTATTATATTATAATAGTAAGATGCATACAATATTTTGTATATGTCCACGCACAAAAACAACACATGAACACATCCACTATGGAAATTATAACATTTAATAAATGGTGATTGTATGTGTTTCTGATATTATTAATTACTATTTTCTGTATGTTTGGCTATTTCATTATTAAATATTTAATTTGAAGAAAAACTGAAATGAGAAAAAAGCAAAGAAAATAAATTATCCTGTTCTTCCTCAATTCTTCTATTATGAAAGTGCCAAAACTTGATACAAAGTACTTTTTCGTCAATATTCAACATGTAATGCACTAGCAACCCTTTATCTGTGCACTGAGAAATTTACTGAAGTTCTATACATTTAATAAAAGTGTAGCTTTTTCCCTCTCATGTTTGTACATACATTAGAAAAATTGTAGATGATATGTTAAACTAATAAAATTTGTTTTATTTTTATCCCTCAACCCTGAGTCAGCACAATATTTTCTAGCTATCATAATGGAATTTTACTCTTGAAATCCTTGGACGGATTAGGGAATGAGAGGAGTAATTGCCTACAACATTAAAATTCCCCACTGGGTTTGTATGACTTCAGCCAAGTAAGGTGATTCAGTGATAAACTACCACCTTTATAACTCCAGGTAATAGAACAAGAGCAGATCTTCACCATCTGTAGCTAATTTTATTTTCCATTGAGATGAAGTGTCATTTTTAACCATCTCTTGCCCTGTAATTCCCACTCTGAAATGAAATAAACCATACTGCAGTTACAAAGCAAACGGACATATGTAGATAATTGTGAGAGAACTTGGCACCATTTCTTCTCCCATGTCGCTGCCTTTCCTGAACCTGCTGCATTCTGCCCTCCTTTTTGATCCATTCCAGTTTGGGAGCCAGCCGTTACTCCCACACATAGGGCACTTTTGGCAGCTAGAGGACTCATAAGAACACTGGCCAGCCTTGGCTGGTTATACAGCAGATGTTTGGGAAGTCACATTTTTGAAATTTATATTCTCTGTAGAATAGAGGACAGGGTTTTAAAAATAATTTTGTCCACATTACACTTTCTTCTCTTTTCATACTTAGGCACTTGAAAGGCAATTCTTGGAGAAGCAGCAAAATATCTGGACATTTTCTGCTGTTATCATTAGGGAGTTATTTGATGATCAAAAGAAGTATAAGAGTTTAAAGTGTAACACAAAATGGTATTTCTGTTTATAAGACCAGAACAAGATGTGTTTTTTCTTGTTGTTAATAAATATATATGTTTCATATGGTAAGAGTGTAGTTATGTTTGAGGAGTTACTTCTGTCAATATGCCGGTAATCTCTAGATTTCCCAATGAAATAAAAACAGCAAAAACAGCAATAGCAACAACTGTATTTTGTTAAATATCTCATGTTGTCAAAAAGTAGAACTAATTTTATCCTGTAAAACATATTTCTATTCTTTCATAAAAACAAATAGGATGTGTCAAAGGTAAAAAGCCAATAAAAGATATAAACATTATTTATATTTGATCTGCTTATAATATGATATTAAATTATAGTATAAGAAAATGTCATCATGATTGACTTGTATTTTGTAGTTTATAAAAATATTTTAGCTAGTTCAGTGCAATGTTGAAATTTTTCTAATAAATATACTTCTGAACAGACTTAAGTTGTCTCTATTATGTATTTTTGGCTACTTTTATTTCTTATTTTGTCTTTTTTATCATTCTCCTTTCATTATTTATTGTAACCAAAAAAGTTTCTGCTTGTTACCTCTATCAGCATGCTCCACAACTGTGCAGCCAGAATAGTGCAGTAGTATCTTTGTCTTTTAAAGCACTAGGCCTGGTGGGATAGAGAACTTACTTTTGAATGTGGTGACAGGTCCGTAGGTATCCAAAGTATAAAGCTAGTTTGGTGAGTCTTCTCTTCATTACGTTTTCCACTAAGCTGTTTAAATTACACAAGATGTCTTTAGCTCCATCATAACTGAATTCATCTGTTCAGCAGATAAAGTGACAGGCATCATCATTATACTTTGTTAGAAATTGTGTGTTGGTGTAAGACGATGCAAAAGAATACAAAGCTTGTTCACATCTAGGTTGTTGAAGGGTAATGGAAAATGGAATGCTACTACATGCCCAGACCCTTCTAGAGTTTCTGGAGTGTTGAAATGTGATATGTGGGAATAGAAGTGGACTGTCACTTGTTTTGCAGATCTACAGATAGTCAGTGTGGATGAGAACTAATTGTCGATCATCAAGTACATCACATAAAGTTATAAAACTGCTTTAAAAAATAAAAATAAAATAAAACATTAGGCCTGGTGCAGTGGCTCACACCTGTAATCCCAGAACTTTGGGAGGAGTAGGCAAGAGGATTGCCTGAGCCCAGCGGTTCCAGAACAGCCTGACCAATTTGGCAAGACCTCCTCTCTACAATTGAAAAAAAAAAAAAAAAATTAACCAGTCATGGTGATCTGCACCTGTGGTTACAGCTGCTTGGAAGTGGAAGGAAGGATGGGTCCCCTGAGCCAAGCGGATCAAGGCTGTGTAGCCATGTGAGTGCCACTGTACTCCTGTCTAGGCGACAGAATGGGACTTTGACTAAAACTAAAACAAAAACAAACTAACAAACAAACCGAAAATACCGCACTCTAGACAGACGTATGATGAACACTATAGAAAGATTTGATATATATAAAATAAAAATTTTTTCTTTGTGTTCTGAGATTCTAAAACCAAGACAATTTAAGAAATTTGATTAAAGAAGTTGCCATAGTGCTGTTTCCTCTATAAAAGTGAATACTTTATGCAACAATACAAAATATAACAGAATGTGACAAAAATGATGATTGGTAAGATGTTTGATCTCAAGTGTGAACAAGACTTGGACAGAAGATGAAGGAAGCTATTCATATAGAGTCATGAAATATATTTTTAGAAAAGCAAAAGTTATTCGGGAATTTAGGATAATCCTTAATGATGTGTTATGAGAAAGAAAAAGGAAAATAGGCCAGGTTCCGTGGCTCAGTCTGTAATCCCAGCACTTTGGGATATGGAGGCGAGTGTATTGCCTGAGC
>CAUYQG010273499.1:0-11984 GCA_963574415.1 Tarsius wallacei
AGCTGTAACTACAAGCGTGCGCTACCATGCCCGGCTAATTTTTGATTTATTGTAGAGATGAGGTCTCGCCAAGTTGCCCAGGCGGGTCTCGAACCCGCGGGCTCAGGCAATCCACTCACCTCAGCCTCCCCAGGCGAGGGATTACAGACTGAGTCACCGAGCCCGGCCTGTTAATTCTTATGTGTGTGATCTTTTGGTCTGAAATTTTATGTTGGAGAAATGTCTCAATATTATTATACAAGATTTCCTTGTCTTCTCTTTCCAGCTTCCCCCAAACCAAGGGTTTCAGGGTATCACCCTGCATTCTTCTCCAGGCTCCAAGATATTGTGTTGTAGGAAGTTAAGTGAAGGAACCCTTCAAATGTGAACAATTTTGCCTACGAAGATCTTTCCCTAAACTGTGCAAAGAAAAACAAGAGGGAGGATTTTCTAATCTTTTAGCTCTTTGTCCTCTCCTAATGGGAAACTGAATCATTCTAAATGGTGTATAAAATTAATTACAGTTAGAACAGTGTTGCCAAGTATGTGGATTGGATTCCCAGGGACTGGGAGTGGGGTGGTTTTTGCCTTCCAGTCATAGTCATATTTTTCCATAAATGTGTTTAGGAAGTACCCAGAAGGTGCTTTTGCTTTCACTCCTCATCATAGCCTTGGTATGGGTTCCAAAGGAATCGACTGCATCGGGTCTTGATTTTCCTTAAAATAATGCAGCTGTAAAAAACGATAGATCTCACTCTACACCAGTGTTGCAGACGTGATACTGATACTAGAGAACATTGGATTTAAAGTCAATTTACCCTTTAAAAAAAATTGTTTTCTTAAAGATGTGGGTACAATTCAGGGTTAGGTATACAAATATTCATTATGTAGGCACCCTTGTTGATGAGGCGTGCCCCCCTCCCCTGGCAGTTCCCCACTACTGTCAATCCTGTCCCCCCACCCCTGGATTTAACTTTATTTCAAAAACATGATCTTTGTGGTTCTTTTAACTTTTTTTTAGATTAGAAAATATAGTTTATTTAGAAAGTAAATTAGAAAGAGAGAAACATGGTGATGGGCATAGCTCAAAGAGCACATGGCCACATCAAAGTCTAGTAAGGCAATGGTCATTTTTTTTTTATTTTAATTTTTTTTGTGTGTGTTGAGGTCTTACTCTCCAGGCTGGAGAGCAGTGGCACATTCACTCCCACTGCAGCCTCGACTTACTGGGCTCTGGTGATCCTTCTGCCTCAGCCTTTCAAGTAGCTGGAATTACACTCATGCTCCCCCATGTCTGGTTAATTTTTTTAAATTTATTGTAGAGATGAGGTCTCACCATATTGCCCAGGTTGATCTCAAACCCATGGGCTCAGGCAATCCAATCCTCTCGTCTCTGCCTCCCAAATTGTTGGGATAACAGGCGTGAGCCACCACACCTGGCTTGTGGTTCTTTTAAACAACAATCTCTCTTGGTGTATTTAAATCTTTGAGAGAGAGAGAGAGAGAGAGAGAGAGAGAAAGAGATATGAAAGGGAAAGAGGGATGCTATGAAGGAATTATCTGTCCAATAATTATGTATCATTTATTTATCTGTCAATCATTTGTCAACAATAAACTTAAGAATTAGGGGCCGCCGAGACTAGAGTCATATCTCGACACCACTCTTGTCTTGGTGTGCTAGAGTACTCAGAGAGAGTCTGTTGGTCTTGAGTCATTGGTGAGAGTGATCAGTGCTCACAGAATGCTCCCATTAGTGCCCAGGTCAGAAACATACACTACTTAGAAAGTGAGTTGACAGGTATCTTTACTTTACAGGGTTGGTACCTGCCATGGTGTATTGTAAACTCTTTTTCTCTTCTTCTAGGGCTACTACAAAGTTCTGGGAAAGGGAGAGCTTCAAAAGCAGCCTGTCATCATGAAGGCCAAATTCTTCAGCAGAACAGCTGAGAAGATTAAGGGTGTGGGGGGAGCCTGTGTCCTTGTGGCTTGAAGCCACACAGAGGGAGGCTCATTAAATGCTAACCAATGCTTTAAAAAAGAATTACGGGCCATTGTCAACAAATGAGTCTGTGAAAACAAATTGAAATCATCTCTGAAAATATGCAAATTCAGCATGATATAGGATTCAAATTATTGACATTTGATTTGTGCTTAATAGCTCAAAAATACCTGGTATGTATACACACTTGCTGATAAAGGTCTAGACTTTGTGATGCTGTGAAAAATCACAACATTTAAAGAATTTTTTTATTTTTTTGAATTGGAGTCTCAATCTGTCACCCAGGCTGTCACGGCCACTGCAACCTCTGTCTGCTGGGCTCAGGTAATCCTTCCCCTCAGCCTTCCAAGTAGCTGGAACTACAGGTGTGTGCCACCATGTCCAGCTAATTTTTTAAAAAATTTATTGTAGAGACAAGGTCTCGCCATGTTGCCCAGGCTGGACTTGAGCCCATGGGCTCAGGCGATCCTCTTACCTCCGCCTCCCAAAATGCTGGGATTACAGGTGTGAGCCACCACACCAGGCAAAAGAACTTTCTTTTTTAAAAATTTTTTTTATTTTTGAGTTGGAGTCTCACTCTGTCACCCAGGCCGGAGTGCAGTGACACACTCACAGCCACCACAGCCTCGACCTGCTGGACTCAGGTGATCCTTCTGCCTCAGCTTTCCAAAGTAGCTGGAACTACAGGCACACGCCACCACACCTGGCTAATTTTTTGATTTATTGTAGAGATGAGGTCTCACCAAGTTGCACAGGCTGGTCTTGAACCCCTGGGCCCAGGCAATCCTCTCACCTTGGCCTCCCAAAGTGCTGGGATTATTGGCCTGAGCCACCATGCCCAGCCCAAGAACTTTCAATTGTGCTTGCCACTCTGTTAATGTGTTATCTAATGCTGGGTGGGGTGTGGCATAAAACTCATGTATTCTTTGGCTCAACCCTTAACTGAATTTTAGAGTGATCAGCGAAGTTTTAAAACAAAGTTTATTAGAGAAAGAAGAGAAGAAAAAAAAAAGATTAATGGCAAAAAGATCTGCCATAGGCAATTTTCTCAAAAAGAAAAATTGTACTTCTGCTCTCAACTAAAGCTAGATATAGCTACCTAGCTATTGATATACTAATGAGGGGGCCCTCTCTGCCTCTGAAGGGAGGATGAGTGGTCTTATCACTTCTATGGTTTCGGTAAGTTAAAGGGTGGGATTGAGCCTTTTACCTTCAATGAGGAACCTGAGGAGTTTTAGTGATTATGAACTGAAAGGTTGGGCTGTCGTATTCTTACGTCTGATGGAATTTTCTTTTGATTGGCTAAGGGGATGGGGTAAGCAGTTGGCTTGGCTTGCATTAAGATGTAATTTTATAAAATGTCTGAACACTTCCTAAAACTTACCTATGGGAAATTTAATGCTCTATGTCTAACCTGTGCTAGCAACCCTGGGTGTAGTGTGGTGTAGCGGTTATGTGTCAGGACTTTGAGCCAGCCTGTTTGTTTTGTGTCCTAGTTTTATTTTTATTAGCTATTTGACTTTGGTCAATTCACTTAACTCCCCTTGCCTCAGTAAAATAGGATTCCCCTTAGTATCTACCCATAGATTATTCTGATAATTTAATACATGTATGTAGAGCAGTGTCTGGTGTAAAGTAATTGTCCAATACATACTATTTTTATATATTTGTAGAGAAGTGGACTGGAATGGAAACATTTAGTCTCCAAAAAATTTAGGGTTTTTGGCCCATTTGTTTACTGATATATACTAAGTGCTTTGAACAGTATCTGATACACAGTGGGTACCAATAAATACATGTTTGGTGAATGCTTGTATTAAGGGCATTAGAAAAAAAACACAACTCCAAATAATATGATGGACATCCCCAGTGTTATGGTTTGAATTGTGTCCCTCCAAAAAAGATATGTTGAAATCTTAATTCCCAGTGAATATGACCCTGTTTGGAAATAGGGTCATTGCAAATGTAAGTAGTTAAAGATGATCCATGCTGGATTAAGGTGGACCCTAATCCACTGTAATTTGTGTCCTTATAAGATCAGGTAAGTTTGGACACAGAAACACAGGAGAGAATGTCACATCAAGATAGAGGCCAGGACTGGAATGGTGAAGCTGCAAATTAAGGAATGCCAAAGAGTGCTGGCAACCACTAGATGATCAGAAGAGTCAAAAGAAGGATTCTATTTAGAATCTCAGTAGGAATATGGCCCTGTCAACACTGATTTTGGATTTCTGTTATCCATAACTTTGAGAAAACAAACTTCTGTTATTTTAAGTCATTTTAAATTCATGGTATGTTGTTAGGAAGCCCTCGTAAACTAATATACCAGTTACTTGGTTATAATAGAAATGTCTTAGCAATTGTGTCTAGTGGAATTATTTGTCTTGACATATAAATAACAATAGCTAATCTTTTCCTCTCCTATGTGCCAGACATTTTGCTAAGCATTTAACATATACCATCTCATTAAATCTTTACAACACTCCTATGAAGTGTTGTTATACATTATTACAGGTGAAGAAGCAGAAAGGTTTCGAGGTATTTGCTCAATTCACAGCCGATTGGAAGTAGAGTTTATATTTCATGTCTGTTTATTTAACTATCAACCTCTAAACTCAGAAGTGCTGACACTAACCCATGTGTGTGATCCCACAAGGTCAGGGATCTTGGTCTTCTGTGAGTATGTGTGTCAGCATGTGTAATTTCTGTATATGTGTACAACAGCGTTCTTCAGATCCTAATGGTAGAACACAGACTTTGGATGCCTGCTTAGATTTACATCCTTGCTACACTATTCACCAGCTACGTAATCTTCCTGACAAGTCATTCATTCCCTAAGATTCGTTTCCTAATTTAGAAAATGGGGGTGCTAATACCAACCTGTCAGAATCATAATGGCAATTTATTGATATCATCCATGAGAAATCACCTTTGGTATATTAATAGTTATTGGTGAATAGGAGAGTGATCAACATTTGTTTCCTCCTCTTTTTCCCTTATTAGCCCCAACTGAATAACTGAGTCACTTTAAATAAATGGGTTTCAATGAAGGTGTGATCTTTATTTTCCAGGGGACATTTATTAATGTCTGGAGAGAATTTTGGTTGCTGCAACTCAGGGGTGGGTGGAGGTGGTGATATTGACATCTATTGAGTAGAGTTCAGAGATGCCGCTAAACATCCTAAAATACTCACAACAGCTCCCCACAGCAAAGATTTGTGTACACCAAGATGTCAGTCGTGCTGAGGTTGAGAAACCATTCTTTCAAGCAATTATAGTGATACTTTATTATGGAGACACTAAATGAATAAATGATATTTCTCACTGGCTTAACTCTAGGGATAAACAATGTTTGATTTTTTGTTTCCTTTATTTTATTTTTTGAGTCAGGGTTTCACTCTGTCACCTAGGCTAGAGTGCAGTGGCACGTTCATTGCTCACTGCAGCCTCAGCCTCCTGGATTCGGACGATCCTTCTGAATCTGCCGAGTAATTGGTACTATAGGTGCACACCACCAGGCCTGGCTAATTTTTTGATTTTTTTGTAGAGATAAGGTCTCAGTATTTGCCTAGGCTGGTCTTGAACTCCTAGGCTCAAGCAACCCTCCCACCTCGGTCTCCCAAAGTGCTAGGATTACAATCATGAACCACTGTGTCTGGCCTGTGCGCCCAGACTGGAGTGCAGTGGCTGCTCCCGGCTACCGCAGCCTCGACCTGCTGGGCTCCTGAGATCCTTCCGCCTCAGCCTTCCAAGTAGCTGGAACTACAGGCGCGCGCCACCACACCCAGCTAATATTTTGATTCATTGTAGAGATGAGGTCTCGCCAAGTTGCCCAGGCGCGTCTCGAACCTGCGGGCTCAGGCAATCCACTCACCTCAGCCTCCCAAGGCGTGGGATTACAGGCTGAGCCACCGAGCCCGGCTAAAACACCAAATTCTTATGTTGAACTCTTAACCTCCAGAACTTCAGAATGTGACTGTCTTTGGAGATAGGGTCTTTAAAGATGTAATTAAGTTGCAATGAGGTTGTTAGGATGGGCCTTAATCCAATATAACAGTGTTGTCCTTATGAGAAAAGATTAGGATATACATAGAGACACCAGGGATGCACACATACAGAGGAAAAACCATGAGACGACACAAAGGGAAGGAGGATGTCCATAGGCCCATGTGAGAGGCCTCAGGAAAAACTAAGCCTGTCAATCCCTTAATCTGGACTTCCAGCATCCAGAACTGTGAGGCTAGAAGTATTTCTAGAAGAGGCTTTTTGAATGGGAAAAAATCCACCTACGTGGCCTAACGGTAGAGATTCCTACTACTACTTTACTTTAAGGGGTGGTGAAATATCCACTCTTCTGTTTTCTGGTCTTACTTTCCAGTAGAATCTTCATTTCTTTTCTTTCAGCAAAATCATAATGGGTAACCATGTTAACATCTCCACTGTGGCCCTACATGTGACCTCTTTAGAAATTTGGAACTAAGCCGGGCTCGGTGGCTCAGCCTGTAATCCCGTGCTTTGGGAGGCCGAGGTGAGCGGATTGCCTGAGCCCACGGGTTCGAGACCTGCCTGGGCAACTTGGCGTGACCTCATCTCTACAATAAATCAAAAAATTAGCTGGGCGTGGTAGCGCGCACCTGTAGTTCCAGCTACTTGGAAGGCTGAGGCAGAAGGATCGCCGGAGCCCGACAGGTTGAGGCTGCGGTGGCCTGGGCCAGGAGCGGTCACTGCACTCCATTCTGGGTGACAGAGTGAGACTCCAACTCAAAAAAAAAAAAAAAAAGAAATTTGGAACCAATTGGGCATTTATTAACTTTAGGAGTAATTTCAGCAGCTATGAGCAACTCCTTTTAAGGCTCTATGTTGATAAACAAAAATTCCATTACATCACTGGCCACTTTTTTTTAAATCTTAAAGTTACAACCAGTTATTTTCTTTAAAGTTTAGAAATTTGTTTTTTATTTATGTGTTGTATTATCACAGAAAGAAAAAACTGTACACCATATGTTCTCATTTAGAAGTAGGTACTAAATGCTGGGCACACACGGACACAAGAGTGGGAGCAACAGACATTGGGTGCTGCCAAAGGAGGAAGGGAGGGGGAATAAGGGATACAAAACCACCCATTGGGTCCCATGCTCATCACTGAAAGGTGGCGGGAAACCCAAAGCCCAAACCTCGCCTTCATGCAATATACCTATGTAACATCCTGACATGTATCCCATGATTCTAAAATTTTAAAAATTAAATAAAACAGACAAGCAAAAAATAAAAGTAATATATGCTTATTGTAAAAACTTAGAAAATTCAAAGAACCTTTAGAAAGTAGAGGAAGAAAACCACCCATCATTTAATTATTTGTAGTGAATTTTTTTTTTCCATCTTTTCTAGTTCACTTTTATCTCAAGCAAGTTTTTTTGGAGTACTATTAAGTCTGCTGGCCTTTCTATAGAAACTCAGATATAATTCAAGTGTTTACTTCTATTTGTAATACCTGACTTTGTTTTAGCAGTGTTGATGTTTCTATGTCCCATCTCCCTTCCCAACCCTTATCTTGAAATATCTGATGAAGGCTGAGAACATTAGGTTCCAATATAAATAACAGTCTTTTAGCTGGGCACTGTGGCTCACGCCTATAATCCCAACATTTTGGGAGGCTGAGGAGTTCGAGATCAGCCTGAGCAACATAGTGAGACCTAGTCTCTAAAGCAAATAAATAAATACATAAATAAATAAATATACACAAATTTAAAAAAGAATAACAGTTTTTTTGGGTGACAAACCTTGATTCTAAGTGATAAACATTTCCTTCAATCACATATTTACTTTATTAGATCTCTGAAGAAGCCCAGTGGTGAAGTAATCATCACTAGTCTTTTTTAATAACCAGCAATGACTTTCAGATACTTTTCTTTTTTTTTTTTTTTTTTAGTTAGAATAAAAATATTTAACTCAGGCTGCAGTGGAACGCTCATGGCCACTGCAGCCTTGACCTGCTGGGCTCAGGTGATTCTTCTGTCTTAGCCTTCCAAGTAGCTGGAACCACCGGAGCATGCCACCACACCCGGCTAATTTTTTGATTTATTGTAGAGATGAGGTCTCGCCAAGTTGCCCGGGCTGGTCTCGAACCCGTGGGCTCAGGCAATCCTCTCACCTTGGCCTCCCAAAGTGCTGGGATTATAGATATGAGCCACTGTGCCCAGTCCTATATTCTAATTTTTTAAAATGAGATAATACTGAGATTCTAACAATAATGGGCATGTTGTGATGGTTAAGTGAGACAATGTTGGAGAGGTTATGCCCACAGGCTGTGGACCCAGCTGGCCTTGATTTGAGTCCTTCCCTGCTACTTATTGGTATTATAATCTTGGGAAAGCTTCTAAAGCTCTGTGTGTTTCTGGTTTCTATGTGGTTAAGTTAGGATAATAACAGTTCCTGTTTTGTAAAGTTGCCATAAGAATTAGCTAAGTTAATACATGCAAAATACTCATAATAGAGGCCAGCACATAGTTGATGCTAGCTGATATTACTATTTTTATTGGCATTTTAAAAGCCCGGATCATGTAAGTTTTCAGTAGACTGTTCATATGATCCTTCCCTAGTCCGGTGTCCTCTCTCCTCATTTTTCCAGTGGATAAAGAGGACCTTTCCTAAAAGTGAACACTAGCAACATTTGAAATTTGCAAGCAGAGAAGAATCGTTGTCATCAACAACTCTTCGCAAGACCAAATGAACATTTTCTTTTCCCCCCACACTCTTCATCAGCTAGAAAAGGAAGGGCATGCTCCTCCCACTGTCCACACAACAACAAAGAACCATTCTCCCGGAGAAGGACGATGAGAACCTAGACCCAAAAAGATCCTTATTCACCTCATTATTTCTACTTCAATAGGAATCCAATATTCATCCTTATTATTTCTTTTCTTTCTGAGAAAAAGAGCTCAGATTTTTTTAGTGATTTCAGTTTGAGAAATTTTTGTGTCCAAAAGAAATATTTGCTGCTTGAGTTTCCATTATATGAATGGAGTTTGCTATAAAACTGTATTGATTACCAAAGGACACATCTTAACTCAGGACACTGGTTGCTCAAGAAGGAACTGGGAACATATGATGATAATAGAAGTTATCGTTTTGGGGCAAATAATTCTGGTGTTTGTTTTTTGCTGTGGGTTTGATAAGATTTTGGTATTTAATAGAAGAAAAAATATAGCAGATGATAAAACCATCATTGATTTGTATGTATACTGAGCTTCATGCACTGTACATAAAAAAAACCATAACTACACATAGCCAAAATTGATCTGAGCACTGTTAGCCAATTTAATACAAGTAGTTCTTTCTCTCTGAAATAATGTCAAGAAGGACTTGATTGTATTTCATTTCAGAAATAAAATTTGTGATGGATTGGACAAGTGCTGGGCTGAAGCCTCTTTTTTGTTTTCTTGTTAAATAACTTTTATTCAATTCCTGCCATGTGCCAGCTGCTTTCACAAATGCCATTTTGACACAAAGTCTATGAAAAAAGAATTAGTTATGCAAATTAATAATAGAAAAAAGAATGTAGGGAAAATATTTAAGTCTCTACCAGAGGGCATGTTACTCTCATATTATCTAAAACAAACCCATGTTTCTTTAAAAATTATTAAAATTCAGATTACAGTATTTCATATTGGTCTTCCCCATGGGATTGGACTTTAACATATAATCATTGGGGGTAGCTGTTTTATAGTAACACACATCTACATGTGGATAAATTCCAAGCACATGTTCAAGCCTCAGTTTTACCACTTACTAACCAATCCTCATTTTTGTATCTAGGATACAACGGAGTGAGACTGGGCAACGGAGTGAGACTCCAACTTAAAAAAAAGAAAGAAAGGAAAAGAAGAATACCTATTATTATCAGGATTATGGTACATAATATATGCAAAAATCAACCTGTAAAGTGATATAGAAGTGTTAGGTATCATTAACATCATCAAAGATTTAAAATTATTACCACCTTGAACTGGCTCTTTGAATCAAATCGTTCTTTTTTTTTTTTTTTTTTTGAGTTGGGAGTCTCACTCCGTTGCCCAGCTGGAGAGCAGTGGTACACTCAACGGCCACCGCAGCCTCGACCTGCTGGGCTCAGGCAATCCTTCCACCTCAGTCTTCCAAGTAGCTGGAACTACAGGAGTGTACCACCGCTCCTGGCTAATTTTTTGATTTATTGTAGAGATGAGGTCAATTTGGCTAGTCTGGTCTCGAACTCAGGTAATCCTCTCACCTCGGCCTCCCAAAGTGCTGAGATTATAGGCTTGAGTCACCGCGCCAGGCCCAAATAGTTCTTCGCTCTTAGTTACAGATTGAATATGTACCAAGTGCATTTTATAGGGGTTCTTGTTAACATTAAATATCTGTCTTTTGGCAAGACCTTTATTTTATTTTATTTTTCTGAGTAGGAGTCTCACTCTGTCACCCAGACTGGAGTGCAGTGGCACGTTCACGGCCACTGCAGCCTTGACCTGTTGGGTTCAGGGGATCCCTCCATCTCATCCTTCCAAGGAGCTGGAACTACAGGCACGTGCCATCATGCCTGGCTAATTTTTTGATTTATTGTAGAGACAAGGTCTCACCAAGTTGTCCAGGTTGGTCTCAAATCCTTGGACTCAAACAATCCTCTCACTTCACCTCCCAAAATGCTGGAATTACAGGCGTGAGCCACAGTGCCTGACTTAAATCTACAATTTTCAAACTTTGATATGCACCGACATGACCTGGGGGGGGTCCTGTAAAAATGCAGATTCCTATTACATAAGTGTGGAAAGGGCCTGAGAATCTATAGTCCAGCAAACTCCTTGGTGATACCCAGGTTGTATCACGTATACTGTAGCAAGGATATAAAGCATATAGAATGGTGCCTGGCAAATTGTAAGCATTTACTATATGTTGCCTATTATTTTCTATCTGTCACGGCACTATATGTTTTCACAAGCATTATTGTGGTTAATCTTTGCAACAGCTTTACATGGATATTAACATATCTCCATTTTCCAAATGAGGAAATAAGTCTTGAAAGGTATATAAAGGAATGTTAACAATGCATTTGAATCCAGCAGTGTTCATCAATTGTATTGAATCTGCTTTCTTGATTCTAAGCACTGTCTTCTTTTCTTTTTTGAGTTGGAGTCTTACTGTCGCCCAGACTGGAGTGCAGTGGTCGCTCCCGGCCACCGCAGCCTCAACCTGTTGGGATCCGGCAATCCTTCCGCTTCAGCCTTCCAAGTAGGTGGAACTACAGGCACATGCTACCACGCCCGGCTAATTTTTTGATTTATTGTAGAGATGAGGTCTCGCCTGCCCAGGCGGGTCTCGAACCCGCGGGCTCAGGCAATTCACTCACCTCAGCCTCCCCAAGCGAGGGATTACAGGCTGAGCCACCGAGCCTGGCACTGTCTTCTTTTCTACACTTGAAATTTTTCCTGATTCTAACATAGGAAAACAAAACAAAACAAAAAATTGGACATAAAACCTTGTTTTCTTGGTCATGGGTATTGCAAAAAGGCAGTCTTCTCTCATGTATTGACTGCAGCAGCATTCCCTAACTTTTTTGGCACCAGGGACTGGTTTTGTGGAAGACAATTTTTCCATGGATGGGGGAGGGGTTGTTTCAGGATGATTCAAGTGCCTAATATTTGTTGTGCACTTTATTTCTATTACTATTACATTGTAATTAATATACAGTGAAATGGCCGGGCTCGGTGGCTCAGCCTGTAATCCCGGCTTTGGGAGACCAAGGTGAGTGGATTGCCTGAGCCCGTTGGTTCGAGACCCGCCTGGGCAACTTGGCGAGACCTCATCTCTACAATAAATCAAAAAAATTAGCCTGGCGTGGTAGCACACGCCTGTAGTTCCAGTTACTTGAAAGGCTGAGGCGGAAGGATTGCCAGAGCCCAGCAGGTCGAGGCTGCGGTGGCCAGAGCGGCCACTGCACTGCAGTCTGGGGGACTGAGTGAGACTCCAACTA
>CAUYQG010273504.1:0-13912 GCA_963574415.1 Tarsius wallacei
CTCGGTGGCTCAGCCTGTAATCCCACGCCTTGGGAGGCTGAGGTGAGTGGATTGCCTGAGCCCGCGGGTTCGAGACCTGCCTGGGCAACTTGGCGAGACCTCATCTCTACAATAAATAAAAAAATCAGCCAGGCGTGGTAGCTGGTGCCTGTAATTCCAGCTACTTGGAAGGCTGAGGCGGAAGGATCGCCGGAGCCCAGTGGGTAGAGGCTGCAGTGGCCGGGAGCAGCCACTGCACTGCACTCCAGTCTGGGCAACAGAGTGAGACTCCAACTCAAAAAAAAAAAAAGACCAAGAATACCAATTGAATGTTTAGCTCAGTGTCATATGTCTGGAATTTATTTTTACACAGATGGTATTTGTATGTAGTACATATAGAACAGAAATAAGGTGAATTTGGAAATTAACAACTTCACATTAATTTTCTGCATGTCACATTTGAGGATTGGATTTTCCTTCAAGAATAGATAATCTCTTAACAGTCTATGCATCAGAATCCCATGTAGGAAATAGTTAAATAAAAATAGTTAAAAGTTGACCAGTCCTTTCTCTACATGTTGATATTAAATCATCAAAGCATAATATTAGACAAATGGATATTTGAACTACATACTCAATAATTTTAAATGTGATTAAAGCATTTAAAGTAGAAATTTTGAAGTTTTATTTCCATAAGTGTAAAATTGAATTATTTTAAATGACTGTGTCCAGGACAGATTTTCTTAATCAAAACGTGCATTAGGGGAATTTAACTCTTTATGATACATTTTATGGTTTGTTTTAATTTTATCTGCTGTTATAGTCAATGATAAAGATAGAGCCAGGCACAATAGTCCATCCCTGTAATCCCAGCACTTTGGGAGGCCAGGGTGGGTAAATTGCTTGAGCCCAGGAGTTCAAGACCAGCCTGGGCAACATAGCAAGACCTTGTCTCTAGAAAAAAATCAAAAAAATTGGCTGAACAAGGTGGTGTGTTCCTGTAGTTCCAGCTACTAGGAAGGCTGAAGCAGAAGGATCACCTGAGCCCAGGAGATCAAGGCTGGGGTGAACCATGATTGTGCCACTGCACTCCAGCCTGGACAACACAGTGAGATCTTGACTCAAAAAAAAAAAAGTGTATACATAGAAATAAAAAAGTCATCACTTTATTATCCTCTATCAATCTGTTTCCTTGAATCTTCTTGAAGAGGGCATCAAAAACACTTGTAGGGCACTCAGGGTCCTTTTTACTCTCAGTAAATGAAAAAGCAGGGTAGGGGACTTACTAGCAAATTCCAGTCTGAAACAGGGGGAGACAGTTAAAAAAATTACATGGAAAAAAGCAAGTTGATGTTAAATGTGTGAAGACAGGTTGAAGAGTATTGGTCAAATGTGAGCTCTAGAGTAAGGTTGTTGGATTTTATTCATAAGTTACTGTGCACTGTAATTTACCATTAGTTTTCTCATCTCAAAAGCAGTGTGGTACAATAATTATGATTGTTATTAGAGTTAAATGAAATAAGACACTTTGTACACTTTCATAGAGTCTGGCCTATATAATAGTGATTTATACTATGGTTCTAGAAGTTAGCATTAGAAATATTCAAGCATCCAGAAATCTCATACTCAATATTAAGAACCAATGATTAGGCTGGGCTCGGTGGCTCAGCCTGTAATCCCGCGCTTTGGGAGGCCAAGGTGAGTGAATTGCCTGAGCCCGCGGGTTCGACACCTGCCTGGGCAAATTGGCGAGCCCTCATCTCTACAATAAATCAAAAAATTAGCCTGGCGTGGTAGCGCTCGCCTGTAGTTCCAGCTACTTGGAAGGCTGAGGCGGAAGGATCACCTGAGCCCAGCAGGTCGAGGCTGCGGTGGCCGGGAGCGGCCATTGCACTCCTGTATGGGTGACAGAGTGAGACTCCAACTCAAAAAAAGAACCAATGATTAAACAGCTCTGAGGACCAAGATGTGCCATATTTGTATTACACTTAGTGACATCAGTTAGATAAACCAGAAATAGAGAGGAGATTTAACTCTTCAAAGCCTTGGAAAGATAGGACATATCACAAAAGCTGTTGAAATTAGTAAGGGCGTTATAAATCAATGGGCAAGAGACAGAATTAAACAAATCTGGCCACATACTCATCAATGGTATCTAGAGTATATATATTCTTTAATAAGAATATTCTTTTTTTATTTTTTTAATTTATTTATTTATTATAAAGCTGTGGTGTACAATTCAGGGTAAGGTATACAAACATTGATCATGCAGGCTCCCTTGTTGATGAGGTATGCCCCTCCCTCCCCTAACAGTTCCCCTCAACTGCCAGTCCCACCCCCCCTTCTCCTGACAGTTTTCCGCTACTGCCAAATCGCTTTCTTATAGCATTATAATTGTTCAAGGTCACTTTATGAGTGAAAACATATGGAACTCAGTTCTTTATTTCTGTGATAAATCACTGAGTATGATCAGCTCCAAATCCATCCAATATTCTTGTCAACATATTGGAAGTGGAGGGTAATGATAAAAAGAGACAATAATATGCAGGCTAAGCCCAATCATATTGAATGCTGACTTTATCACACCGTAGTTGTAGAAGGAAGAAAAGAGATTTTAGCTAAAATATAAGTAATACATCAGGAAACTGAAGCAAGCCTCAATTAAATAAAATACAAAGATGCTAGAAAGAAATTAAAGAGAAGTCTCAAGATTTTGTATATATTTTTTTAAAAGACTGGAACAAAATGTGTTTTTGGTGGCATTGTAAAGAAAAATGATGTTAAAAACCATAGACTAAATAAAATACACATGAAAGTAAACTTATACAATTAAAAGTTTGTTTATTTTTGTACATTTCTCATTTGAGTCTTCTATCAACATGGTCCACATTTTGTGGCCTCTCTTTTTTTTTTTTTTTTTTTTCAGTTGGAGTCTCACTCCATCGCCCAAGCTGGAGTGCAGTGGCATGCTCATGGCCACCCCAATGTCGACCTGCTGGACTCCAGCGATCCTTCTGCCCCAGCCTTCCAAGTAGCTGAAACTACAGGAGTGTGGTACTATACCTGCTTAATTTTTTTATTTTGTTGAAGAGACAAGGTCTCACTATGTTGTCCAGGCTGGTCTTGAACCAGTGGGCTCAGGCAGTCCTCTTGACTCAGCTTCCCAAAATGCTGGGATTACAGGCTTGAGCCTCTGCGCCTGGCTGTAGTCCCTCCTATGAGAAACTTTACATTTATTCATTATAAATGTTTTCAATTTTTATGTATATAAACAAAGGAAAGGGAAGAAAATATGTGAACGTAAAATAAATTTTAAAAATCACCCTCCAGCAACTGGGAGATGATGTTATGCCTCTCTGTGAAGCAGGGAAAATGGTCAGTATATAACTTCAGTCTCTGTATACAGAACAGAGGTTCTTAACATGGACTCAATACCTTTGAGATTATATGGAAAGTGTTTGGTATATGAGATGGTATTCTTCAGAGATAGTCCATAGCTTTTTTTCTGGCTCTCAAAAACATTTTATGATCCTTTCCATCAGAGTTTAGAAACAACTAATCTGGAGAAAGATACTAAATGTGACTAATCATGCATGATACATGCAACTTGTAATTACGGAGTAGCATTTAGTTGTAACAATTTAGAAGTAACCATCGCGGTCGGGCGTGGTAGCTCAATCCTGTAATCCCAGCATTTTGGGAGGTCGAGGTGAGAGGACTGCTTGAGTCCAATGGTTTGAGGCCAGCCTGGGCAACTTTGTGAGACCTCATCTCTACAATAAATCAAAAAATTAGCCGAGCATGGTGGTACATGCCTGTAGTTCCAACTACTTGGAAGGCTGAGGCCAAATGATGGCCTGAGCCCAGGTAAAGACTGCAGTGGCCATGAGGATGTCACTGTACTCCAGTCTGGGCAACAGAGTGAGACTCTGACTCAAAAAAAAAAATTAGAAATAAGCATTACTAAGCTCACATGGGCAGGAAGACAAGTAGGTTATGTATAGTGGTTAATATTAACAAATTAGATGGAAAGGAAGTTCTCTGCAGAGGAGAAACTTTTACTTAAAAGACACAAAAGAATGTACTGAAGAATATGACAAAATGACAGAAAAAGAAAGCTGTCTTCCCAAGGAAATTCAGGGAAGTTATAGACAGAAGCAAAATATATGTATTAAATGTATAGTCGTCTAAATAATTAGGTTAAGGTAAGGTAATCATTAAACACCTGGAAGAAATAAATTGGCTTAGGCTGTCACAAAGATTCTGATCATTTATAGTTTGTTCAAATAACATAAATCTCTAATGCACATGAGGAGAAAGATATATGAAGAAGCAGAAAGAGCAATATCTAGTTATTGAAGTGAAAAATAATGAAATAACTTGGAATCTAGTTGAACAAGATTGTGGGAAGTATGTTGAGAAGCATTGACAGTTTTCAGGATTTTTTTAAAGGAAAATAAAAATCTTGGAGATAAAAGGCTGAAATTAGGTCGACCAGATACAATGGCTCACACCTGTAATCCCAGCACTTTGAGAGGTTGAGACAGAAGGATTGCTTGAGTCCAGGAGTTCGAGACCAGCCTGGGGCAACATAGTAAGCCTTTGTCTATACAAAATAAAAAATAAAAAAATTAGACAGGCATGATGGCACACATCTGTAGTCCTAGCTACTCTGGAGGATGAGATGGAAGGATTGCCTGAGATCAGGAGGTCTAGTCTGTGGCGAGCTGTGATCACACCACCATACCCCAGCCTGGGTGACAAAGTGAGACCCAGACTCAAAAAAGAAAGAAAGTGTGAGAGAGAGAGGAAGAAAGGAGAAAGGAAGGAAGGAAGGAAGGAAGGAAGGATGGAAGGAAGGAAGGAAAGAAGGAAGGAAAGAAGGAAGGAAGGAAGGAAAGAAGGAAGGAAGGAAGGAAAAGAGAGAAAGAGAGGGAAGGAGGAAGGGAGGGAAGGAAGGAAGGAGGGAGAGAGGGTGAGAGAAAGAAAAGAAACTACGGACTAGGGGAAACAATTTCTATACACTTTTTTAAAACTTCAAAATTGATTATTCAAAATTCATTTATAATGAGGAAGTAAATGAAACTACTCCTTCCTACTCTGACAGTAAATTTTTAATATTTTCCGTAGAGAAAATAAGTAATTTAGTATTTTTTATTGCATGGTTAATAAAAGTTTATGCTCGTAGTCTTCTATAATGTATGCCCTCAAAATACAACGATGCTAATAAATTCCATATTGCATGATTATTATAAAGAATGTGGAAAAGTATGTGGACGGGGGGACTCTTATTTTAACTCATCATCAGTGAGAAGCAAAGTCTTTGCTTACAAATTTGTGCAGCTAAGTATTCGATTTGCCTACAGATTAGCTAATGACTCTGAAAATTTCCAAATTTCTTCCCTACATTCTTCTGATACTTGGAGTGTTATTATATAGGACACATTCATATGTGATATGACTATCAGGATATGATACCTGGTACCAACACCTTCTAACACAACATGGGTTCTAAGGGCACAATGTTATGTAGGAGTAATTTTGGAATTCATTTCTACATCAAAATAGCTAGCAATAAATTAATTCTATATGGAAGTAACTGATGACCATTTAACTTCCTTCTGCTAGCCCAAATTAAATGGACCCCAATTTAACTTTCTCTTAACGAGACTCTACAAACATCCTTACAGTCTCTTCCACAACTTGACACAAGGAAAGATCATGGAGGTAATTAGAAGCAGACTCATACAGTCATCTGAATCAACTGCAATTTTTCAAAAAGCTTTCAAATATTATAAAAAACATATGACCACATGAACACCTAGTTACACACCTAGGATTTTGGAAGTTGTCCACACAAGTAGGAGCTTTGAGGCTTCAATGTTATATGCTTCAGTGTAAATCTACTGATAGACTGACGCCTATATGTGGATAAGCGAATTCTGAAACAGATTATTTAAAACTTATCCATATAAAACTGTAGAAAAGATGAAGACAATGCAATCAAGGAAAAATACACTGGAAATGTAAACATGACAGGTTATAAAATAACTTTATATTTAACTTTATTGAATATGTTCACCTGTGCATTACTAAAGGGAGAATTACAGCCCTAAAGAAAAAAAAATGATTGTTCCTGATAGGGCAATAATTTATTGCAAAGTACGCAGTTTTATAAACACTACCTCCTGCTGGAAAATAAGTTTAGATTTGTGTTCATTATTCCTCATACTGACTCCTGCTCCAGAGCCAGTCCTGGAAAAAAATAGCATAATCCCTGTTCGTTTTCAGTTTTTAAAATTCCATCTATACGTCATTTTCCTTGTTTCTGACCCCATCTCAGACTCTCACTCCTATTAGAATTCTAAGTGGATGGGAAACTACTTTCTTGGCTTTATGTTGAGCAAGAGTGTATGTAATATCCGGCTTTGTTTGCTCTCTCTCTCTCTCTCTCTCTCTCTCTCTCTCTGTAACCCAACTTTGCAAGCTGTTTTTCTCAGCTAGCTATTAATTATAGATAGTGTAGTAGATGTTACTGGCAATAATATACAGAAAGACATAAATATTAAAGTGAAACTAGAAATGTGGCTGAATTTTAAAACAATAGTCTATGTAAAATTCTAATCTTATTGGAAAAATCGGGCCTTAAATGACTTTGTACCCATAAGTCATCGGTCATTTTAGATGACACATCATATATTAATTTATAATATGTTCATGACATGAGAGTGTGCAAATGTGTGATGCTGACAAAGAACCTTTGTATTTTATCAGAGGATAATCAAATGGCTGACTTGCTGAATTTGAAGGCCTTCTGGTTCTAAAACAGACTGAATAGGAGAAAATTGGGGGGATGGAGGACTTCCTGGTGTAAGTAAAAGTATAAAATTCAAGCCTATACACTAATTTAAACTTACTTTATTTTTCTGTGAATTTGTTCTCAGATTCTGAGGACATGTTTCTTGGCAATATAGTTAAAGAAAGTAAAATATGCCTAGTGCCATAGACAGTAACAGAAGCCTCAAAACCTCTGAGGCTTTATGAACACCTGTCATGGAAGTGGGCTTGGTTGACATAGAAATAACAGTGATGCAATGTGAGTGCCTTTTATTTTTGACAGTCTATGCATTTATCAATTGCAAATGCACTATGTATTCAGCCAGCAATTTGTCAAGGAGTTTTGTAGAAATGTGTCTGACCCAGATAAAAAGACCAATATATAGGAAAGTTTTGTTTATCTGAACTCTATGCTCAGTAATCAAACAGGGAAATGAGACCAACATGTTTCTAATCTTCCCTGGCCACTGAGAAATGCTGGCTTCATATATTGTAAAATTTGTGTACATGCATCCTGTCCTTAGTAATAATAAAGCTCTCTTTCAGGCTTGCTTTTAACATAAGAAAATTTAGACATTGCCAATAGAATTCTATTTTACTATATTCCTACGGAGTCCATATCTCCCATCTGTCTGTATTGCATGCTTTACACCGAAGACTTGGGTCTCAATCTAAGCTGATTTACATCCATTACACAATTTTACACAGACTATTGTTTTAAAATTCAACCACATTTCTAACTTCACTTTAATATTTATGTCTTTCTGTATATTATTGCCAGTGACATCTACTACATTAGCTATAATTAATAGATAGCTGAGAAAAACAGCTTGCAATATTGGGTTAAAGAGAGAGAGAGAGAGCAAACAAGACTGGATATTACATACACTTTTGCCCAACATAAAGCCAAGAAAGTACTTTCCCATTCACTTAGAATCCTAATAGCAGTGAGAGCTTGTGATAGGGTCAGACACAAGGAAAAGGACATATAGATGGAATTTTAAAAACTGAAAATGAACACGGATTATGCTATTTTTTTCAGGACTGACTCTGAAGCAAGAGTGAATATGAGGAATCATGAACATAAATCTAATCTTATTTTCCAGCAAGGGGTAGTGTTTATAAAACTGTGTACTTTGCAATAAATTATAAATTCAAGCCTATAAAGTAAATTAAATGTCATTTATTTTTCTATGAATTTATTCACAGATTCTGAGGACAGTTTTTTGGTAATATAGTTAAAGAAAGTAAAATATGCCTGGTGACACAGATAGTAACAGAAGTCTCGAACAACATGTTTCTAATCTTCCCTGGCCACTGAGAAATGCTGGCTTCATATATTGTAAAATGCATGTGCATATATAGTATCCATAGTATTAATAAAGCTCTCTTTCAGGCTTACTTTTTTTTTTTTTAAGCAGAATTTATTGTGAGGACAGAAAAGCTCTCGTAGTAGGAGGGGACACGAAGGGGTTGCCCTCAGGCTTACTTTTAACATAAGAAAATGTAGATATTGCCAGTACAATTCTATTTTATTACATTCCTACAGAGTCAATATCTCCTGTCTATCTATATTCCATGCTTTACACCCAAGACTTGGGTTTTAGTCTAAGCTGAGCGATTTACTTCCACTATGATTTTAGGAAACCAGTATTAAGTCTTTTCTTCTATAGCGCTTAAAATAACAGCACTTAACAATTAGACATAAAGATTTGGGGATGCAGTATAAGTAAAATATTTTCTGCAAATTGTAAAATTCTATATAGCTGATGTACACACATACATTTTGTCATGCTATATCAATCTTTCCTGTGTACCAATCTTGTAGAACATTTAGTTTTAGGTTTTGTTTATTTTTTTTAATGATACCATGATCATTACCTTAAGTATTCTATATATATGGTCATAGTAGTTTACTCTGAGTGGCACAACTCAAATCTCTTACAAGCATGCTTTAAAAAAAAAGCATCTTATATGGATAGTGTTCCTTATGTTGTGTTCATTCAGTGTGGATGGATAGGGTTTCATTCATAGTGGTATTTAATTATGCTTACAAAGAATTATGGTGAAAATTAAGGTTAAAAGAGAAAATAGCTGAACAGAATTTTCTTCATCAGAAACTTCCGTAAGATAAGTATTGTGTTACAACTTCACACAATCAACTGATGACCACATTTATTTTCTCCTTTCTCCCTCATCCTCTAATAATGAGAGAAAAGCAGGCAAGTATGGATTCTAATTCAATTTAAAGTTCTGCCACTGTATAATAGATTGTGATTTTGAACCACATTTACCAAAGGACAGCAAATTGCACGCAGAATTATGCCACACTCATTGGAATCTGTATATTTCAATCTAAGTGTTGTTTTTTCTTTTTTTCTGCAGTTGTGTTCTTGTTAGAAGCAATGGCTGACACAATTTGTGTACTTATAAGGTTGCAGCTAGGAGTAGGAACTGGTTGCCCATCATTAATATGAGTGTTAATAAGAAGGGGTTCCTTTTCAACTGGGGGATTATGTTTAAGATTTAAGTATTTTGGTCCAAAGGAAGAAGAAACAGAGAGGTCTTTGAACACAATTTTCTCTGCAGTTTGAATGGGTGCATTGAGGGAGGCTGGGGCAACTAGGGGAGCAGAGAAGCAGATGGAAGGGAAGTAAGGAAGAAGGAGAAAAAGTGAACAGAGTAGAATATTAAGCACTCAACTGCTGCCTGTTTTTCATCCCTCTTGCCCACCCACCATTCTTAAAGGTCAATCCTTTGTACCTTTTCAGAGACGAAACTAATGTATTTAGAGCAGAAAAAAATAATATACTTGTATCAGTTATGTATTGCCCTGCAATGACATGCTCCAGGACATCTACATTCACATACCAAAGGACCAAGGACACACAGAGTCACAATTAATGAGATGCTGTTATTGTCTAAAGCTACCACAGATGGTAAATTTCTCTAATATGCTAACAACACATGGAAAAGAAGAATTACCCTTTTTGATTTCAGAAAACTTTTTGTATATACTTCAATAGCATAATTTTTTATCAATAAGTATACTTGAATTTAGCCTTTGAAATAATTCCAAATATGAAATTAGCTGTTTCTTCATAGTGAATTGTATGTAAGTTAGAAAGACATTTATATTTAAAGAATTGAAATTATTACACCAAGTCCCCTAGTGTTTAATAATTTAAGGCATGGATTTGGGGAGAAAATAAATAATATATAGAGCTAAGCATACCTACAGTGATACAATAGTAAGTTTTGATAGAGAAAATTTGTTGGTTTCTGAAAAGTACATGACAATATCTATAACCTATCTAACTTACAAATGTGTTCTACTTAGAGGGACAAAAAGTATACAGGAGATAAATCTAACACAGAATTGCTATGTAAATGTTACATTTTTATTAAAGTTTGGAAAAAAAGGAGAAAAGTTATCTCTGAGAAAAAACACAAGAAAAACGTTAAAATAATACCTCCCCTATATTCTAAAAAAAAATTTTCTTTTTTATTTATTCAGCAATTTTATTTACTTACTAAGTTTATGTCAAAATTATAAACCTCAGCAATAAAAACAAAATTGTAAAAAGAAAAAAAAAATCCTTGCCATCATATGTCTCGCAATCTACTACAGTTAGACAATGTGTAAATAAATAAGTAAAATATGTTATGTTAGATGGTGTTAGTACCAAGGAAACAACACAAAAAAGGAGGAAGATAAGAGGCTTTGCAATTTTAAATTGGGTAGTATGAGAAGAAATCATAAAGTCCATGGTATTTGACCTGCCCCAGAACAGACAGTATTTCAGGCAGAGGGAAGAACAAATGCAAGTAAGTGTCTAAATAGGTGTATTTTTGCCAGGTGTGAAGTACAACAACAACATCAGATTGATTTGGCTTGAGTGAACAAGGGAGATTAGTAGCACATGACGCTGGGGAGAGAGCACACATAGAGATGGGTAGATTGTGTGAGCTTGAAATGGCTATGTGAGCCTTTATAAGAATTTAGGCTGTCATCTGATTGATGTGGGAAGCTATTGAAGGGATTTGGGCACATGAATGACATAATCTGATTTACATTTTAAAAGGATTATTCTGGTACCATGTCAGGAATAGATATGAGTCAACAGAAGAGAGAGGAGGAAAGGGGAGGGGAGGATGGGAAGGGCAGGGGAGAAGAGAGAAAAGAGGAAAGGAGAGAAGACAGGAGAGGAGAGAACATCCAGACCAGTTAGGAGGCTATTATAATAATCACACGAAAGAGCATGATGGCCTATGCCATAGTAATGGCAACAGATGTGATCTCGTATTGGAAGTATTTGGAAGGAAGTGTTAATAGATTTATCCAGTGTCTTAGATATGGGCTGTGTTAGTCAACCTCAATTTTTGTTGCAATTACAGACAATCTCAAATCTTTCTCCAGATCTCAGTAATTTATAACAATCACTGAATTCTTGCTCAGGTTGCATAAAGGCAGCTGCAGGTCTGGGTCTGCTCACCTGGAGGTTGGCCTGCAGCTTCCTAACTTGTCCTCATATTGACCATGCATCTAGACTCCAGGCTGTGGAAGCAGTTCCCATCAGGGAGATGCTGTGTTCATGGCATCAGGAGGGGCCATAGCCAAAGTGGGCAATCTTTTTAAAACTCTTGTGGAGACAAGGGACAAGTCATATCTACTCACATTCCATTGCCCTGAGCAATGTTGCCAAGCCCATGTCACCAGGTGGGTACATACACTCCTACCATGGGAGGTCTCTCAGGTCTCTATCTGACAGAGAAGGAAACAAAGTGGAAATCATAATACCATTTAACGCATTGTGGACTAGAAAAATCAAGGTTTTTGGTCTAACCAACTAGAAAAACAGAGTTACCACTCACTGAGATGAAAAAGACAATGGATGAAATAGGTTTAAAAGTATACAAAACATTAGCTGGGCACAGTGGCTCAATTTTGAGAAGTGGAAGTGAGAGGATTCCGAGTCCAGGGGTTTAAGACCATACTGGGCACCTTGGTGAGACTTCATCTCTACAGTAAATCACAAAATTAGCTGGGTATGGGTGACACACACCTGTAGTATCAACTACTTGGAAGGCTGAGGTGAAAAGATCTCCTGAGTCCAGTAGGTTGAGGCTGCGGTACCTGTGATCATGCTACTGCACTCCAGCCTGGGTGACAGAGTGAGACTCCAACTCAAAAAAAAAAAAAAAAAGTATACAAAAAAAGAATGATTGAATCAAATTGTGATGTGATATTTGAATTATTTTAAATATTACTTTAAAAATTTATTAAAGGTTGTAGAAAACATATGTTATTTCAGAGAGGTCTGATCAACTATACAAATGACACAAGGTTATCACAGTATTAAGTCATTATCATTTGAAAATAGCCACACAATTTAGAACAATTAACAGGGGGGTAATGAAAAATACCTGTGTTCATAATTGTAGCCCATTTCAAAGTTATATAATTATTATGCACAAATCATCAGCTACATTAAGAGATGGTGGTATTCAAGCTGTCTTGCACTTCACATCTCTAAAGTGTCATAAAAATTTCCCCTTTACTATAGAAACAGAAAACTAGTATGAAATCTACACTGAATAATTATGAACATAGCTATCTGCTGTGTAGAAGTAGTATTCTGCAACCCCTGTGAAAGTCCTGGTTCACAACTATGTATCATATTTCTTCTGTCACCTAAACTGCTGCTACATGGATTTCTGAAGAATGAGGGAGGGTTAATCAGCTTTTGGCAGAGATCAACAAAATTTGCAAGCATTTTAGTCTCTCCATCAAGACTCATAAAATATTTTGGAAACTACAGGACACAAAACCAACCTATCCAAGCAGAAAATTAAAAAGCAATCTGCCAGTTCAATGGAATTCAACCTTCGCTAGGCTGCAAATGCTGGTAAAATGGTTAAATATTCATTCATGATTACCCAGAGACAGAAAACTATAGTAGAAACATGAAAAATATATATAAGTCATGGGAGAGCTGGCAGGATAGAAAACAGGGCTAAATTGTGCATCTTATAGAGCAGCGTTGTTTTCTTTTTAACTTGATTTCTACCAAGATGCCAAAGAATACTGCGTTTAGAAGAAATGAGGAGGGAGAAGGGGATCAGCCCCCTAAGTCCTTGTCCAAATAGGGCACAATTTATTTTTTCTTAGTTCATATTGAATTCTGCCTAAGTTTCCTTTGATTACAGAGTTGTACTCTTTTTCTCACTCGAGAGTAAAACATTTGTCAAGAAATGTTTGTTGTGTTGACTGTCAATTGTCTAAAAGAAGAACAAAATGTTTAAAAAAGCAACAACTTGGTGAGGCAAGACTAAGTTTATTAAACTTATTGCAATTAAAGAGAACATTACCTGGTCAGAACAGTGTCTGGAAACAGGAGTCAGAAGAGGATGTTTATAGAGGTGTGTGGTCTCTGGGCTGAGTGATTTTTGAAGGCAAGTCTTGCCAGACAATTCACTGGTTAAGACCTGGCTGAGTTTAGAACCCAATGACTTTGGATTGAAGAGCAGGGTGAGGCAAGACTCTTAAAGTGATTATATGAGCAGGGTCTTGTCTTGACAGGAAAGCTGTTTGCTTGGTTTTTGACCTTATATCCCAGAAGCAAGCAGTTATCTTTATTGGACTCAGTATTGTTTAACACAGGGTCAAGAGAATTATGTTGGTTTCCATACTCAGTTAAGAACTTGCCTACTCTGTGAAATTTTGGAAAAAAAAACTCAACCAAGTTTAGAGATATCTACTCCGTGTCCCAAACTTCCCAGATGATTAAGATTAATCTGGTATCATTGTCTGTCAGTCATTATATCAAGAAATAACAGAATTCTGAAATTGGAATTGCATTAAAATCAATAGAAGATTTATAACAGCAAGAAATATTACAATGACTCAGTCATCTCCAAAAGATCAAAGAATGAAGCTATGTAAGACTGCAGAAGCTACATCCTCTGATTTCTTTTTTTTTTTTCTTTTTTTTTTTTGAGTTGGAGTCCCATTCGATCGCCCAGACTGGAGGCCGCTCCCGGCCACCGCAGCCTAGATCTGCTGGGCTCCGGCAATCCTTCCGCCTCAGCCTTC
>CAUYQG010273509.1:0-38951 GCA_963574415.1 Tarsius wallacei
GTGCGCGCCTGTAATTCCGGCTACTCGGAAGGCTGAGGCAGAAGGATCGCCGGAGCCCAGCAGGTCGAGGCTGCGGTGGCTGGGAGCGGCCACTGCACTCCAGTCTGGGCGACAGAGTGAGACTCCAACTCAAAAAAAAAAAAGAAAGTGGACTGGATAAAAAAAAATGTGGTACCTATACATGAAGGAATATTGTACAGCTCTGAAAAAGAGGAAAATCATGGCCTTCACAGCAACTTAGAAGCAGTTAGAGACCATCATACTAAATGAGCTATCACAGAAACAACTGAATACCGCATGTTCTCACATGCAAGCGGACCCTGTATGCTAGTCATGCTAGCACAAGAGTGGGATTAGCAGATGCTGGGCACTGATAGGCAAAAAGGGGAGGAAGGTGGGAGGAGGGGCATGTGACAACCTGGTCCACTACTAGGAGGAAAGAGGACCAGCTAGAAGTCCTAAGTTCACCTGCATGCAGTCTACTTATGTATCATATCCTCACTTTACTCAATTCTAAAAGAAAAAGAAAGAAAGAAAAGAGGATAAGAATAACAAACATATTGAGCATTTATAATTTTCTAGAACTGTTCTAAGCAATCACGATGTGGCCAGGAAATGGATCCTATTTATACTAAGGGGATAGGCATACAGAGACTAACGTGTCCCAGTTCGGTCAGATAGTCAGCAGCACAGACAGAATTCAAAGCTAGGCAGTCTGGCTAAGAGCCTGTGATCCTGCTCACTACGTTACATTAAAGCAACATGCTTACTTGTGGATAAATTCAGAAATTGTAATGCAAATGATCTTGCTGGTGCTAAAGACCAGTCGGATGAGCATTTATACATTGAAATGAGATTTATAGAAAAGAATCACTGATTCTGCTCACACAACCACCAAGATTTTGGGTAGAGGATTGTGTAAAACTTCTTTCCGTTTTACTTTGCCGACCACACCCAAGTCAAAGAAAGACAAAAAACACATAAAACAAGCAAAAGTCATCAGCGCTTCCCTTTACATGCCCTAAAAAATCACTCAAAGCAGAATAAATATGAGCAAACATTATTTTTCCACACAAGTGGCCTGTAATTTTCAGCAAAAAAAAAAAAAAAAAAAAATTTTCAGATCAAGCAAACCAGAATTTGTTTCCTTCAATTGAATACAAGGACCAAGAATATTATATTAACAACAAAGAAAAATCATATTTTCACAAGAAAAAGGCAGTTCTACTTGTTCAGACTCTATCCTGTTTTGAGAATGATAAACTCCTCAGAGGAAATAATTGCATTGCTGTAGGGCGCTCTGGCGTCTAAAACTGTGTGGCACCTTGATATTAAATTACCGAGAGGTCCCACTGGTCACTTTTTGTTAACTCACATTGAGCCAGCAAAGGAATTGGCAGTTGAAGAGTGATTTTAGAAGAGAATCAGAGATACTCCTTTGGAATTTTAATAAGAAAATCCCGAAAAGCTTAACAGGAAAATACTTAAATTAACTTCAGTTTTACTTATTTATTTATTTTTGGCAAAGATAGACAGGAAAGCAGCTTATATGGGAAATAAATTAGTTTTATCCTACATTGCAGTAGAGACTTCTACATGAATATTAACTATGCCCTTTAGAAAGCACATTGGTTATATCTATTTTGAAATGAGAGTAGCTAAAAAGTTAAAAGCCTAAAGTAATAGTGGGAAAAGACAAACTGAACTACATCCAAGCACTTCAAAATGTTGGCTTGGGCATGCACTAAGATCACACAACCATCCCCTTTTATATCACCTAAATAATTCCTCTGTCTACATAGAAAGAAATTTCAGTAAATTATCCCCTAGATAATACACTTCTGGATAAATATATTGATCTTCCTCTATGACTAGGTGTTAAGATATGTTTTAGGATAATGTTAACTTTGGCAAGAAACTTGGGTATCTCAATTTGTTGTACCATGCATTTGCTAAATTGAATGGTTCATGCTTTGTCCTTATATTATCTGTTTTTTCCTCTAGTTTTTTGACACTAGTGCTCTCCTTAAAAACTGTTTTCTAAGTCCAAATGAATGTACCTTCAAATCCTTCCTCAGTAAATCCAAGTGAATGCTCCTTATAACTGCATGACCGAATTTTCTTCTCTGGCCCTTGTTTCTCTTTCCAAGTTGAGTTTGTAGTACCACCCTCTACTCAGAGACCTGAGACTGGAGTCATTGTCTATCCCCCACTCCCCACTGTGTTAGTCTGTTTTGCATTGCTCTAAAGGAATACCTGAGGCTGGGTACTTTATAAAGAAAAGAGGTTATTTGGCTCATGGTTATGCAGACGGTACAAGAAGAATTATGCTTCTGGTGATAATTTACCAATAATGGCAGAAGGTAAAAGGGAAACTAGTGTGTCACCTGGTGAGAAAGGGAACGAGAGAAAAAAAGGAGGTGCCAGGATATTTTATGCAACCAGCACTTGTGTGCCCTAATGGGGTGATAACTCACCCATTACTTGGAGGACAACACCAAGACATTCATGAGGAATTTACCCCAGGATCCAATTACTTCTTACTAGGCCCACCTCCAAAACCGGAGATCATATTTCAACCTGTGATTCAAAAGGGACAAACATCCCAATTATATCACCCATCTTTCAGCCATCCCAGTCTGGGATCACTCTCCCTCCTCCATCCCACTACCTAGTCAACCAACCAAGGTTGTGGTCATTGTTCACCTTCCATCCTTCATCTAGTCAGTCATCTGAGACTAAGATCATTGTCTATCCTTTACCTTTTTATTTCTAAGTTTTCTTCAAACCTTGCAGTGAATCTCTTGACTGTTCTCTCCTTTCCATCCCTATTTCTAAACGTGGCCTTGATTCAGGCTTCCTTCATATATTTTTAAAGGCCATCCTGACACTATTCCTTATCACCTATCCATCTGAAATTTTACTATGGGAATAAATCTGAAATGTCATTCTGATCATGCTACCATTGCATGTAAAGATCTTAACCTCCTATAACTTGGTAAAAATCTAAGTTCCTTAGTAAGAATTCTCAGGAGTTAGTCTTGCCTAATTTTTCATTATTATCTACTTTCTTTCCTTTCCATCTGAATGTTATGCAATAGTGATTCTGAACTACTTACCATTTTGCAAACAGGCTGTGCTTACTCCTTTCTTGAACTTGGTCACATGCAGGTCCTTCCAACTTGAAAGATAAATATGCAATGCATACTCATGGTCCTTCCATCAATCTGTGACAAACCTGTGTTCACCCAACCCATATGTCACCTCCTCTGTGACAGTTTCCTCATCCACCTGCTCCACTATCCCCGAGTTAGTCACTTCTGCTTCTCAGCAACTCCAGTAAGTCACATGCTCTTCCATAATTACTCTATGGTGCACGCGTATTTTGTACTTGAGTGTGTGAGGTCAGAGTCCATATCTTACTCTATTATGCATCTTGGCTTACCTAGAAAACTACATGGTGTCTGTTATAAACTATGCACTTAGTAAACATTTCTTAAGTAGATAAAGATTGAGTCTTCTTAAGGATTTCATATTATTTGTGTTAATTCATTTGTACTTTAATACGGTCTTAAAAATATTATTACATGTTCATTGAAAAGCCATAATTCACATTTAAAAATTCCTGTTCAAAATTAAGTAGCAAGGACTTGTGATGACTCCACTCAATTTTCTCAAGCTCTAGAGGCAAAAAGAGCACAAAGCACTTGAGGAAAATATACATCATGAGTGACATCATAAATTTTAAAACAAAAGAATTTACTGGCAGAGTGAAAAATTTAGTGAAGTATAATTAATGATCCCCAAAAGATGCAAGGCAATATTGTGTACATAAACTATAAGCAATTAAACATACAATTTTTAAAAAGATTGTTGAGGTATCTTTTTTGTAGAATGATTTGAGTTCCTTCTGGTATGTTACCAACAGGGGAATTGCTGGCTCACATGGAAGGTCAATTTCTAGTTCTTTCAGAAATCGCCACACTGTCTTCCAGAGAGGTTGCACTAGTTTGCATTCCCACCAGCAGTGTAGAAGCATTCCTTTCTCTCCACATCTTGCCAGCATCTGTTGTTTGTTTTATTAATGATGGTCATTCTTACTGGGGTTAGGTGGTATCTCAAGGTGGTTTTGATTTTCATTTCTCTGATGATGAGTGAGGCTGAGCACTTTTTCATGTGTCTGTTGGCTGCCCATATATCTTCTTTTGAGAAGTGTTTATTCATGTCTTTTGTCTACTTTTTAATGGAGCTGTTTGTTTTTTTCCTTTCGAAGCATTTGAGTTCCTTGTAGATTCTAGATGTTAGGCCTTTGTCAGATATACAGTTGGCAAATATTTTTTCCCATTCTGTGGGCTGTCTCCCTGCTCTTTTGATGGTTTCCTTTGCTTTGCAGAAGCTTATTAGTTTAATGAGGTCCTACTTGTCTTATTTTTTAAGGTATGGGCATTCAGGGTTTGTTGCAGCTCTATCCACAACAACAAAAACATGGAACCAACCATGTTTCCCATCAAAGCTGGACTGGATAAAAAAATGTGGTACAAATGCACAATAGAATATTATGCAACCATAAAGAAGGACAAACATGGACTTCACAGCAACTTGGATGGATTTAGAGACGATCATACTCAGTGATCTACCACAGAAACAAAGAACAGAGTACCATATGTTTTCACCCATAAGTGGACCTTGAACAATTATTATAACACTATAAGAAATGGATTGGCAAATTGGGAATCCCTAGTGGGAAACTGTCAGAGTAGGTGGGATGTGATTGGCAGTTGAGGGAAACTGCTAGGGGAGGGAGAGGCATACCTCATCAACAAAGGTACCTGCATAATCAACATTTGTATATCTAACCCTGAACTGTACCCCACATTTTTATAATAATAAAATAATAAATAATAAATAAATAAAAGATTGTTGAAATTCATACTTCACTAGGTGTTCTGAAATATTTATATCCGAAAGATAATTTAGTGAGTTGAAAGAATGAATTAGGGATTCTTCCAGAAAGTGGCATGGAATAATGAGATGAAAATTTTAAAAGTAGAATTGTAAAGTAAGACATGAATAATAGATTCCAGTCCCTAGTAACTTCTAACACAGTGGGTGTCAACTTTGACTGCATGTTGGGATTATTTCCAGAATTTTAAATAATAGTGATGCTTATAAGACACAGAGACTAAACAAAAGAAAATATTCAAATGACTAATAAACATACAAAATGGTGTTCAACATCATGACTCAACAAGAAAACGAAAGTTAAAAATACAATACGATACTACTACACACTCGGTAGATGGTTTAAAATTAAAAAGACTGAAAATGCCAAGTGTTGGTGGAGATATGGATAATCTAGAGGCCTCATGCATTCTTGATGGAAAATTGAGATGGTTAAATCACTTTGAAAAACTTCAGCAGTCTTTTGGAGAGTCATGTCTCTATATATACCAGCAATTCTACCCCAATAAATATACCCAAGATGGATTAGCATATGAGTTACTGAAATGTCAGGGGTTCAGTCAAGGTCCTGTTGTTCACTGCACAGAAAGTCAGTCACTGAGACAAAGAGTATTGCTAGGAAATAAATCTTTTTAATTGGGTGATAGTCAAGGAAAATGGAAGCGCAGTCTCAAATCCCTTTCCTTAGGAGAGTAAAACTGGGGGCTTATATAGTGGAGGAAGAAATATAAAACAGCAATTCGAGAGGGATAAGGAAGCAATCATGATGAATTAGGGGTCTAGTATCTCATTTTTCTGGATATGGTGATCTGGTGAGTTTCAGTCCCTTGCCTCAGGGTTAGTCTCCCAAGGAAGAACTCAGATAAGGTGAATGTACATTTTAAGGCCAAAAGGCTCAACTTCTATGTTTATTTTAACAAAATAAAAATTTTTAAAAATCATAAATACTAGTTTTATGGGGAAACTGGGCCTTTTATACATATACCCACAAAAAAAATGTACAAGAATGTTTATAGTTGTTCTAGTCATATAATCCCAAACTGAAAACCATTCAACTGTGAATGAACAGGAAAATACATAAATAAACTGATGTATTTAATCAATGAAACACTACACAGGGGGAAAAAATACACACAAAAGCACTGATATGTGCAAAAACATTCATGACTCTTCTAGATATTATGTAAAGTAAATGAAGCCAGAAACCAAAGAGATTACATTTATAAGAAGTTCAAGATCAGGCAAATTAATGAGTATGGATTAAAGTAAATGTATTCATTTATATTGTTAGTTTAAGAATAGATTGAAAAAAGGATAAGATAAAACTGTATGGATTAATGAGAATGTTTTCTATTATAATATAGATGATGGTTACATCATTGTGTATATATATAAAACTGTGTGTCTAAAAATTATTGAGCAACACCTATTATTGGTATAATTTATGTACTTTGCTCTATGTTTGTATACATTAATTTAAAATTAAAACAACAACAACAACAAAAAAAACCTGTGCAGTTCTACCTCTAGATATTCTGATTGAATTGTTTTAGGCTGTACCTTGTGCATCAGTCCTTTTAAAATCTCACAGGAGTCATAAAGTGTGCCATTTATCAATTAGCTCTGAAAGAATTATTAAAAGAAATACTTCAAAAGGAAGAAAAATGAATCCAGAAGAGAGTAATGTAATACAAAAATAAAGACGAAAACAGTAACTTTCTAAAGCAAATTTCCAGTAAATGGATTGTGAGGTTCTAGAAAATTTAAATGAATGATAATAGACTAAGAAAGAATACATAGGTGTAGGCATTAAAAAGGCAATTACAAACAATCTTGTCACATGTCCTCAGGCTCTTCTTGGGCTACGACTGTTTCTCTGACTTTCTTGATTTTAATAATTTTGAAAGTTTTGAGGATTCCTGGCCAGGTACTCCATAGGATGACCTTCTGCCAGGGCTTCTCTGTCATTTATCCCATTTTTAAGTTGGGGTTATAGGCTTTGGAGAGAAAGATTCCAGAGGTAAAGTTCTATTTTCTTTACTTCATATCATGGTTCATACAATCAACATGATTTATCACTGTTAATGTTTACTTTGGTCACCTACCTAAGTTACTACTCTATTGTTTTTTCTACTCTAATGTTACTCTTCCTTTCTTTTTCCATGCTGTAGCGTTGAAAGTCACTATGTGCAGCCAGCACTTCAGGAGTGGAGAGTTATGCTCCACTTCCTGGGAGCAGAGTATCTCTGTAAACTATTTGGAATTCCGTATCAGAAAATCATCTCTCTTTACCCATTTGTTTATGACTTTAATCTTTATTTGATATCAGCCTAACTCGTGGAGATTGATTAATAATCCAATATTACTTTTACCAATTGAACCTTTCAAGGTGCCTGTTGTGTCACTTTGACTACCCTCATCACTGCAGGGTTTCAATGTTTATTTATTTGTTTGTTGTTACAAGCACTCTCTTACTTCCTGGCACGATTAGATGCCCAGACTCATCTTGTATATTTCCTGCGCCAGTTCTAGAATCAGCCAAGGACCTCTGGCATCCTGTTTTTGTTTCTGTAGAGACAGCATCTTGCCATGTTGCCCAGACATGCCTCAAACCTTCTGCCTCAAGCTATTTCTTGCCTCAGCCTCCCAAAGTGCTGGGATTACAGGCGTGAGTCGCCACACCTGGCCCCTGGCTCCTTTTGTTGGAGCATATTTTTAAAGATGAAATCTGAGGCTAGCTATGCTTATTACTACTGGGGTGTATTTCTTGTCATCTCTCTCAGATGACAGAGCAAAGACATATATGTGTATGTGCTATTTAGGCATACACACATATAGGTACATTTTTCTAATGGAAATGCCTGTATTGATATTGGACTAAACCTGCATTCTTACTGGTATCTCTGACTCTGCTTCATTGCCACATGGATCATTTTAGCTTCCTCCCTTTGCTTACCTGAGGATTCTTACCCTATTCATGGGAGACTGCTACTGTCTACCATCCTTATACCTAATGGTTCAACTCCAGGATACTTGAATAGCTGTATCAGAATTGTATCTGCATAGAAACAATTTTATCAGCTACAGTACTGAGCTTATATGCAGCTCCTCTTACCTTTAGTATTTTAGCTTCTACTCAATTCCAGTTAGTTAGATTCACACCTTTCCCCATCTCAACTTTTTTAATGAGTCTATTTCATACTTTTTTTTTCTGAGTTGGGGTCCCTGTCTCCCGCACTGGAGTGCAGGAGCACAGTCACAGCTCACCACAACCTCAACCTCCCAGGCTCAGGCGATCCTTCTGCCTCAGCCTCCTGAGTAGCTAGGAGTACAGGCGTGCACCACAACCCCTGGATAATAAAAATTGAGGGTTTTTTTAGAAACAGAGTTTTGTTATGTTGCCTGGCCTCAAGCAATTCTCCTGCCTGGGCTTCCCAAAGTGCTGGGATTACAGGCATGAGCCACTGTGCTAAGCCTGTTTCATACATTTCTAATATAGCTATATTCTCTTGTAGTGATCTACATTCTTTCCACACTCCCTTACTTCCTAAATGGCTTTGTAAATTTGCATACATTAAAGGTTACTCCTCAGCCTATAAAGTTCTATAGGTTTTGGTCATGCTTAATACATATCTACCATTACCATATGATCCTACAGAATAATTTCATTGCCCTAGAAGTCCCCTGCCCCTTGCCTCCCTGTGAAAACCATGGCAACCACTGATCTTTTTACTCATCTATAGTTTTATCTGTTTCAGAATTTCATGTGATTGGAATCCTTCTGGACTTCCTTTTACTTACTGTGCATGTAAGTTTCCTCTATGTCTTTCTGAGGATGGACAGCTCATTTCTTTTATCACTGAATAGTATTCCTTTGTATGGATGTGGCATGATTTGTTTATCCATTCTCCTTGCATAAGAACATCTTGATTGCTTCCAGTTGTGGCAATTATGAACAAAGAAGGCTATTATAAATATTTGCACCTAGGTTTTATAGCGACATAATTTTTCAACCCAGGTGAATACCTAGGAGTGCAATTGCTGGGTTGCATAGTAAGACTGTGTTTAGTTTAGCTATTTTTTAAAAAAGCTGTCAGCTGGGCTTGGTGGCTCAGCCTGTAATCCCAGCACTTTGGGAGGCCGAGGCGAGTGGATTGCCTGAGCCTGTGGGTTCGAGACCCACCCGGGCAAGTTGGCGAGACCTCGTCTCTACAATAAATCAAAAATGAGCCAGGTGTGGTAGCGTGTGCCTGTAGTTCCAGCTACTTGGAAGGCTGAGGTGGAGGGGTCTCCAGACCCAGCAGGTTGAGACTGCAGTGGCCAGGAGCATGCCACCGCACTTCAATGGGGCGACAGAGTGAGACTCCAACTCAAAAACAAACAAACAAAAAAGCTGTGAATGTTTTCTAAAGTGGCTGTCCCATTTTGCATTCCTACCAGCAGTGAATCCAAGTTTCTCTTGTTCCACATCCTTTTCAGCATTTGGTATTAAATATAGTCCACAATTATAACATCTATTTCAGTTCATGTATGTTTCTGGTATTTTGTTGTTGTTGTTGTTGTTTTTCTTCTTCAAGTCAAATTCTCACTTTGTCACCCAGGCTGAATTGCAGTGGCATGATTACAGCTCACCACAGCCTTGACTTCCTGGGCTCAGGCTATCTTCCCACCTCAGTCCCAAGTAGCTAGGACTACAGGCATGTACCACCATGCGTGACTAATTTTTTTTATTTTTTGTGGAGACAAGGTTTCACTATGTTGCCCGGACTGGTCACAAACATCTGGACTCAAGCAATTCTCCCTCTTTGGCCTCCCAAAATGATGAGATTACTAACGTGAGCCATTGCGCCTGACCTCGTATGTTTCACAGAAGATGCTCCTTGAATTTTTTTTTAAAAATCAGTTCTCTGGTGAAATTCTCTGTGTTGTTATCTATTTTCTTAAAACTAATAATCACAGCTATTTTGAGAACTCTGTCTAACAAGTCCAATATCTAGATCTACTTCTGTAGTTCTGCTTCTATTATTTGTTTGTTTGTTTGTTTGCTTCTTGACCTACCTGGTAATTATTAATTAAGTATTGGATTATGAGTATAAGTAATTATAGAATATCTGTACGAGAACTTAGCTTTTGATGAGCAGTTAGAAAAAGATCCTCTTAATCCAATCAGGAATTGAGTTTGGCAACATGGATCTATACCTTTACCTGGGAGGATTTTCTGTTCTCTCTAGTCTATGGGTACAAGAGTATTCCTCCTGGATCTGAGACTGGTTTGGGGTTTTGTACTTGAAAAGTCAAGGTGGATTTCTGCCTTACACATTTCTTATGATGCAGTATTCAGGTATTTAGGGTATCTAGAATGAGTTTAAGGATGTCAAGGAGGGCAACCAAGTTTGCTTCTCCAGCCTCATAAAACCCACTGAAGCTCTGCTTACTCCTCAGCCTTGAAGCAGAGTTTTCCTTCTCTCAGCCTCTTACTAGACAATGACCACCTCAAGTGAAAAAGTGACACAGAATGCCAAATGCAACTTTTCTATACCTTCATTCTCTCTGGGAATTGGCCTCCCAAATCCTAGCTTCCTTGGTAGCCTGAATTTCCATTTTAGTCTCCTGGTGCTGTGATATAGCCAGAATCCCTATTTGCTTTCCTGCTCAGATTTCGCCTGGGTTTCTCAGCCTTTTGTCCAGCTTAATTTAAAAACTACTAAAATGCTTCAAGGGGAAATGCAGTATGGGATGTCAGGCTCAACTCAATGACTTCATTTTTCTTGGCCATCTTTGACCTTCAAGTTTTGGCTGGCTTGATTGCTTTCTGATGCCTCTGGATAGGGTTTTTGATTTTATTTAAGGATGGGGAGGGTTGTTTCACGTGTTCCACATGTAGCTGAGAGAATGTTGTTTTACCTGGAGCTGAGAGAATGTGATAATAAAAAGTGGTTTATTTTCATGTAGAATTTCCTATTTTCTCAAGTTTGTTGATTGTATTCTCTTGTTTCTCTTAAACCTCATGTAACCAGTAAATTGGAAGTTAGACATATAGATTTGATTATATTCAAGTTTTTGATAAGACTAATCCTAAATATTTGGGTAATTTTTAAAAAATGTTTCCTCTTTAGCTGGGCTCAGTGGTTCATGCCCAGCACTTTGGGAGGTGGAGGCAAGAGGATTGCCTGAGCCCAGAGGTTTGAGACCAGACTGGGCAACTTTGAGAGACCTTGTCTCTACAATAAATCAAAAAATCAGCCGGGCATGGTGGTGCATGCCTGTAGTTCCAGTTACTTGGAAGGCTGAGGTGGAAGGATCGCCTGAGCCCAGCAGGTTGAGGTTGTGGTGGCTGTGAATGTGTCACTGCACTCCAGGCTGGGCGATAGAGTGAGACTCCAACTCAAAAAAAAAAAAAATTCCCTCGTTTACTGATGTTTTATATTGATCAGCAGACCGAGATGTTAGTGCAAAATATATTTAAGTGAAAAAACACATTGTCAAAGACATACACTATAGGGTCAATTTTGCAACTCATGCATAATTACCGTGGCTCTACTTAGGTGAGATCATCGAAGGTTTCTATTTTCTTCTTTTTGTTAGTGTTCTTTACTTTTAGTCATAATGCATTTTTTTCAAAGTGATTTAAGAAACATTTAAACGCATCTCATAATATTCAAGTGCTTTTAGAGAAACAGTTCTTGCTTTTACAGAACTGTAATAAATAGAGAGAAAATAATAAGACATCATTTGACAAGATTGCACAGAAGAAGTGGCCACAAGAACTTTATCCCTGACCTATTAAGTTTAAGACAGTGGCTCTCAAAGGGGCGGTACTACTCTTCGTGGGCATTTTGCAAATCTGTGGGGTTGTTTTTGTCAAAATAAGTGGTGGGGGTGCTAATATGTAGCAGGCAGGCACCAAGGGGTAGAAGTCCTGAAGTCTGTGGGAGATGCCCATAACTGGACACCTCAGTATCTCTTCCCTGTAGCTGTTCCCAGCACTTATATGTTGAAATAGATATTACTTTCTTATACATTACTTTCCCATGTTTCCTTCTTTATGATATAGTGAAGCCATTCATACCGATTTTTTAAAAATTGAGTTGGAGTCTCACTCTGTCGCCCAGGTTGGAGTGCAGTGGCACGCTCATGGCCATCGCAGCCTTGACCCACTGGGCTCAGGTGAGCCTCCCACCTCAGCCTTCCAAGTAGCTGAAACTACAGGCATGCACCACTGCACCGAGCTAATTTTTTTTTTAATTGTCGAGATGAGGTCTCAACAAGTTGCCTGAGCTGGTCTCGAACCCCTGAGTTCAGACAATCCTCTCACCTCGGCTTTCCAAAGTGCTGGGATTATAGGTGTGAGCAACCGCATCTGGCCCATACTGATTTTTAAGAATGATATATGCAGGTAGTTTATGTTATCTTTAAATTTTCTTCCATTCCCAACAAAAAAAAGTGCAAAAAATATTTATTATTGACAGGGGGCATTGAATCCACCAACGTTAAGAGCTATCTACTCAAAATGAGAGGATTTGAGTTTTGTCTTTACTGTTCACTATCCCTACTCTTTTTCCCAAAGCTCAGGTAATAGCTAGTCTCCTGACGTCTGCTGAACCCCCTACCTCAACCTCCTGCTTCTGTCCTGGACAGGGACTGTATTGCATTCAGATAGACCTCTTCTTATTCTTGAGAGTGCTTTAATTGTTCTGCTAGTCTATGGGTAAGGGATGGGGGTAACTTCTGGTTTTGAAAGCGACCTTCAGAGCAAACCTGAGCTTATTTTTTGTTTTGTAAACTGTGACTTCTATCACCTTGCTGCAAGGCCATATTGTACAGCTGTTTACTCTCTCTCCAAAATTAGAAAACTGATCTCTGTCTGATTTCAGCTTATTCAGCCTCCCTGTTGGAAAAGAGAGAGAGAGAGACAGAGAGACAGAGAGAGAGAGAAAGAAGGTGAGGATGCTCAGATTTAGCTGAGATAAACCAGCTGTCATGTGAACTGGACTTTGTACCATTCTGTCCTTTACTTCAGTCACAGAATTCCTGCTGGGAGCAAAGTATTGAAAATAAGACTGGGAGGGACACAAAGATAAATAATACATGGCCTCACCTCTCAAAGGAATTTACAGCCTAATCAGGGGAAAACCTGTTACACCAGAGAGGCAACTTTGCCAACAGAAGGCTCTTGTTGTTGTCGTTTCAATGGCATCAGTGGGTACAAATGATTTTTGGTTTCATGGCTGCATGATATCATTGCAAAGAAGTTGGGGCTTTAAGTGTACCCTCCCTGCTCCCCTGTGCACACGGTACCTACCTGATATGTGGTTTTTCAGGGCTACACTCCCTTTCCTGAGTCTTCATTGTCCACTATTCCGTTGTCTATGCCTTTGCAGATCTTTGGCGTAGCTCCCACTTATAACTGAGAACACACGGTGTTTGGTTTTCTGTTCCTGAGCTACTTCGCTTAGGTGACGATCTCCAATTACGTCCATGTTGTTGCAAAAGACATCATTCCACACTCTTCGTCAAAGCATTGGTTTTAAAATCTGGCCTGTGACTTACCCTAGACTGTCTGCCATCCTGCCCACGCATGCTGCCCTTTCTTGGGTCAATATTAACATTCGTTTAATAACCATTACTCAAAGGGGCCGGGGAGGGGTAGGCTGCCTCCAGCTTTAGAAAACAAAATACATAAACACACAGAAGGCCAGAAGTGAGGGATCTACATATTCAGAGAAGAGACAGTATTCTAGGGTAAGGGTAAGGTTTCAGGGAGAGAGGACAGTAGGAGACATGTCAATAAATTAAAAACATTTAAAAAAGTAAATATAAGATTATCTTTAAGTTGTCTCACTTTTCCTAATGTGCACACAGAGAAAAAAAAGTATAGGTGCAAGTATTCTGTAAACTCCATCATATTCCCCAACTGTGGGGTTATACAACCCAGTTACAGCACAGACAGAGTGAAGATGAAGAAGTCATTTGGAGTTAGATGGAGTCGGTGAGGCACAGGGACACAATAAAGATTGATGCCCTCAATAACATTCCAGATTCAATGCTTTCTCTGCCACCCTCTGGGTGCTCCTTCGAGACTTTTCTGTGCCCATACCAATTTCTCTTGTTTCTCCTACCCTTACTTGTCACTTGTCTTTGCCATGCATCATCCTACTCTGATTTGTACCATTTAACTCTGAGACTCCTTGAAATCCCATTTTCTCTCCTACTGGAATGACTTGTAGTCTGATTCATGATTTGTTTTTTTTTTCTTTATTGCACCACTCCTCCATGACCTAGTAATTTCTCAATAGTTTTGTAGTTATCTTTAATATTCAGGTCTTTTTTTTTTTTCTGAAATCATGTTGTATTTTTTCTAATGCTTTTAGTTTTAATTACTTATTGCATTTTCAACAATTAAGTAACATGGTTCAGTTGAAAGATTGGTCACAGGAGCCAGACTATCTAGTTCAAAATCCTATCTCCTGGTGGACATGGTGGCTCATGCCTATAATCCCAGCTCTTCTGGAGGCCAAGGCGGGAGGATCGGTTAAAGCCAGGAGTTTGAGACCAGCCTGGGCAACATAGAGGAACCACGTCTCTATAAAAAAGCATGAAAATTAACCAGGAGTGGTGGTGCATGCCTAGAGTTCCAGCTACTTGGGAGGCTGAGGCAGAAGGATCACCTGAGCCTGGGAGGTTGAGGCTGCAGTGAGCTATGATCATGCCACTGCACTCCAGCCTGGGCGGCAGAGTGAGACCTCTGACTCAAAGACAAAACAAAACAAAAATTTTACCTCCTTCATTTAGTAGTGGTGAAAACTTGGGCAGAGTCTCTACCTCATTTATTTTGTCTACAAATTGGGCACAATAATAACATCAGCAGAAAGGTTGTTGTGAACATTAAATATGTCACTTTATGTTAAGTTCTTAGAATAGGGAGAAGCATAGAATTAACCCTCAATAAAAACATCATTATTATTATTATTATTAACCTTAGTATGATGTTATCTCCATAATGAAAAACTATTTCATCCTTAACATACACACATTTCACGTTTACATTGAAGAGGGAGGAAAACGCAATCATATTAAGAAACAGTGTGCAGGCACACATTTTTGAGGTGATTCTGTGCTTTGGGATATGATATGCTGCCACCTCCTGGAACGATCAGGAATTGTTCCCATAGCAAGACGTGATTAGCACTGCCGTGTTGTTTGACATAATTTTATATTTACCCAAAATAAAGAAAGCAAAACATATTACTCAAAGCATCCAACTAATAATCTCCTGAGCAATTGCTCTCGCTGGGTGGCATTATTAATAACTAAATGTGATGTTAAAACCTTGGAAATGCTACGTTGTCAGCCACAGGACACCAAAATGTTGATAGCTTCATGGTGTTTATGACAATGACTGTAAAGGCTCTTTTAGTTATAAAATCCACACTTCAGGGTGTATCACAATAAAATGTAGAATGTGAGATAAATGTGATATTTAAAAGATTGGCTTTCTTTTAAGTTAAAAGAGATTTAAATTATTGATATAACAAAACAGTTTATCTTCTTATTTAGAAATACTCTAGTACAAACATTTTTAAAAGTAGTATATGTTAAGTGACATTGAGGTTTCAAAAATCCATAACCCCCAATAAGAATACCAAGGAAAAATATAAAATATGTTTCTAAAGCCCTTCCATTAATTCCCCCCGTCATCAGATTTTCGTTTTACACAGAGCATGGGGTCCTGTAACGGAAGCCATGTTTTTGTTGTACAATATGTGTATGCTTGGATCCAAAGTCAGAGGTAAATTTAAATGAAAGACCAGAAGATGATACGGCAGAATTTCATAAACAAATCTCGGGAAATATAACATCCTATGCTTCAAGAATACTTAACCCCAGACGGAATCTTAGCACACATGAGCTCTCTCATCTGAGAGAATTTAAATGAAGTACCCGTCCCCGGTGCAGCACAAGTCCCATGTAGCGGGTGTTGGGACATAGTTCTAGGAGTTACTTAGGACAGGGATGAGCACATATCCTTTTATAACCACTAGGTCATTAAATGCTGGGCTCTCTGTCTGGAAGGCACACGCGTGACGGTCAAGAACACCAAGCGAGAGAATACAGCAGCTCCTCCTAGCTTTAGTGTGGGAGAGCTGTGTGTGTGTACACCTCTGCCCCTCTGTAGGGACTATGCTGCTTTGTGGCTCCCACGGTGGGTGTCAAGGGCCCAGTTGAGAGTTCTATGAAAGCCACAAATCTCTTTCTAGAAACATCCTGATATATCCATCACACTCTCACACATACACCATTGTGTAAGCCCTGAATCTCTTTCTTGGGCAGCTTAAGGGTAAATAATCCATGAACCATATTTGTATCTAAGAAACTTTGCAGTACTAAAGTTCAAGTAGTAAATTAAGTCTTAGGTTAAAAAAAGAACCGCGAAAAGATTTTAGAAGCAATGATATATTATTTCAAAAATTTTAGGACAAAGCACCCATGTCCTATTTAGCATATTCTTATTAGTACACATAGAGCCTGAAATTTAACTTGTGATTATTTGAATCTAGTCTTCTTTGGGTGAGACAATAAATTCTTCAAGAGCAGTTTTTGTTTTTGTTTTTGAGTTGGATTCTCACTCTGTCGCCCAGGCTGGAGTAGAGTGGTATGCTCACAGCCACTGCAGCCTCGACCTGCTGGGTTCAGGTGATCCTTCTGCCTCAGCCTTCCAAATAGCTGGAACTACAGGTGTGCACTACCACACCTGGCTAATTTTTTAATTAATTGTAGAGATGAGTTCTCATCAAGTTGCCCAGGCTGGTCTCGAACCCCTGGACTCAGGCAATCCTCTTGCTTCAGTCTCCCAAAGTGCTGGGATTACAGGCTTGAGCCACCATGCCTGGCCTGAGAGCAGTTTTTAAAGATGTTTTCTATATTACAGGGTATTCTAACCCAAGATGAATCCAGAAGCGACCTTGCTCAGGAAAAAATTAATTTGATTTCTATTTTTTATGTGCAATATAATCACTGTAGAACATTATTTTTAATTATTTGTTTATAAACTTACTTATTTCCTTGTCAAGTCAGAGTCTCAGTCTGTTGCCCAGGCTAGAGTGCAGTGGCACAGTGGCGATTCACAGCAGTCTCAACCTCCTAGGCTTAGGCGATCCCTCCACCTCAGCCTCTCAAGTAGCTGGAACTACTGGCACGTACCACCACATCTGGCTAATTTTAAAAATTTTTTTGTAGAGATATGGTCTTGCTATACTGTCCTGACTGATCTCGAACGCCTGACCTTGAGACCAGAAGATGATATGGCAGAATTTCCCTCCCAAAGTGCTGGGATTACAGGCATGAGCCACTGCACCTGGGTAGAAAACTATTTTAACATTTCAATTTTAAACTATTGTCAGATGTAAATAAATGATATCATTTTCATTGTTGGGTATAAATAGAAATTTAGTTAATCCGTTCAATAATCAGTCAATCTGGTTACTTACCAACTCTTGGAATCCAAGCAGAAAAGTTTGAAATTTATCTTATAAATATCAGGAAGGTGAAGTTGGTTCCTACAGGGAGATATATCATGAAAAAAAGAAATATTTGGGGCAATTTTTTTGGTGGCAATATGCAAACAGTCAAGAGCCAGTGGAGACCCTTTGCGAAATCTGGCTTTGAGGTGAGTCCCCAGCAAGATGGTGGGTGCAGTGACAGAGGGAAAGAGAGGAGTGAGGAGTGACAGAATCCACAAGTTCCTGGAAACTGAGAAGCTGGAAGGACAGCAACTTACAAGAGCTGTGTGTGTTTCCCACAACACAGGCGGGGCCCACTGGGACACTGAACGTCTCATGTTTGAAGGTGCCCTCCAAGGATCAGGTTCCCTCATCATCAGCAATTCAAAAATAGGCAGGCTTGAATGTCCAGCACATGGAAAATAATGACACAATGTGTTTAGAAGGTCAATAAAGGGGATTTGGGCTGTCCTATGTTTTAGAAAGGAACCATGGTTGTCTGAGTTTCTAACTCCCTTGTCTCACCTCTCTAGGAGCACAGAACACTCCTCGCCTTGCAGTGGGGTTTCTGTGAGGGTTACAACATTCTCCATTGTCATCTCCCTGAGGAATGATTGAGGTTAAATAAGAGGGAACCCAGAGTTGGGCCACTCAACCCTGTCTTCTGCCTCACAAGCATTCCCATTTAATGGCTAAGATTCAGTTTTTCCGGCCCTCACCTAACACCTCTAAGCTTCAGTTTCCTCATTCATGAAGACAGGCATAGAACTCTCCAGCGATTGTTGTAAGGATTAGGTGTGATCATATATGCAGAGCACTCAGTCACTAAAGAAACCGGGGCTCAAAGACGTGACTTTACATACGGCCACACGTAGACAGTCAAGACTCCTGACTCCTGAGAGCACTTATAGGTGGGAAAAGAGGAGAAAAGAGAGAAGAAAAACTAGGAAGCATACAGCCACAGAACTTTAGAACTAACAGGAGGGGCAGAAACCAAACAATGCCAAAAGACATACATTGTTTTGCTTTAGAGATGAAGGAATCAGCTTGGTAAGGCTGAGTGATGTTTCCACAACTACAACACACTTCTGAATTCCGACCCAGGGCTCTTCCCCCAAAAAAGGGGAGAAGGAAGTGAGACAAAGAGAGGAAGGGGACAGAAGGCAGAATAGCCAAATGTAGCCCTGATTATGATTCCATTTACCCTTTTGAAATTGCAGCATGGAGACCCAGCCTTAGTATTTTATTGGAGCTCTTTTTTCCTCAATAGATATGGGAATAGAGGAAGGAGTCAATGGCTACTTTTTCCCTTTGTGTTTCTTCCACTAGCTATTTTCCCCACCTCTGTGTTTACTCTCCAGTGACTTCAGCCTTCTGTTTTAGAATGGGAGGGGAATAGAATTCAGTTTTCTAGAGTGAAAAAGAAGGAAGTGCAGAAGCATAGCTTTAACCCCATTTTTTTTCTGTGTAGATGCTGGTTTGCAACAGCAGGCACCCACGCTGAAAGACCTTTCCTTACACCACCAAGAAGGCTCAGACGTAGCAGAAGGCATAACTGTGATGATTGAAACATGGAGAACACACGTTTGTCAGAAGCAAATCTGTTCTGATTTTACCTGTGTCATCAAGGAATGGCTTGTGCTTCTTATCCTTCTCAGACTTATCCCAAAAACAATGGTGCTAACTTCCTACTAATCGTCTGCTGTAAATATACAATGGATCTGTATCTGAGGCTGATTAACTTAGAAAGAAAAGAGGTTTGTTTTGGCATGTGGTTCTTCAGACTGTCCAAGAAGCACCTGGTTCTGGTAAGACTTCAAGAAACTTCCAATCATGGTGGAAGGCAGAGGGGGAACAGGCATGTCACATGGCAATAGTGGAAGCAACAGAAGGAGGAAGAGATGCCAGGCTCTTTTCCACACTCAGCTCTCGTGTAAACTGAGAGAAGGAGAACTCACTTATTACCATGTGAAGGAAGGCACGAAGCCATTCATGAGGGATCTACCCCCTTGATCCAATCACCTCCCACTAGGTCTCACGTCCAACATTAGGATTACATTTAACATGATATTTTAGCATGATATTTGGAGGGGTCAAAAATCCAAGCTATATCAGCACCTACTTTCTTGGTCTATTTCAAGGCTATAAAACTGAGAGCCTGAATTCCAAAATCTACCCTACAAAAGCTTTTTGCCTTCATTTTGTCTGACCACCCTCAAGTCCAGAGTCATGTTCATTCTCAGGTCACTTGTTTCATCATGAACTGTGAACTGAGAGTCAAAAAATACCAAGCAAGGCAGGTGTTTCCACTCTCAGTAAGCACCATTCTAAGCAACCAAGAGGGATAGCTCAAAAATGAGTGCCAAATGTGACCAATTTATTATTCTAATAACTGGATCACCTTCCATACTCCAAGTATATGTTTAAGAGATATATGTAAACAGATTGGTATATATAATAATTTTAAATTGGACAGCAAGTCTGCAAGAGAAGTATTACAGATGAGCAAACTGGGGTTGAGAGAGTTTCATATCCTAGTCAGAGTCAGATAATTTGAAAATTGGTGAGTCAGGTGAGTAATCTAAGTATGTCTGATACCAATAGTTCCTGTATTATGTCTATATCAGTCAAATAGCTGTAACCCTGCAGAATAGAATCAAGTTCTTTCTTTTTTATTTATTAATATTTTAATTTTGCTGAAGAACAGAACCTGATATTATTAGTCAACTCATTTGAATCTGTCGGAAGGAAATTGTTATATAAATATCAAATAGGGTGACTTCTTACAATAGATTTGATTGATTTGTTTTTCTGTCAGACATTGTGTTCTTGTACTTAGTTTTCATTTTTTTAGTACATATTTTGGGAAAACATCTGCTTGTATATCAAATGACTCTTTTTCCTAACTTCTAATGATGACTATAATCAATGTTCTCATCATAACTAATTTCCAGGTTTTAAATTCCGGAATAACATATGCTTTTCATGGCTTCATTGGAATAGTCTTCTGATAATAAAGAATATTGTCATTTCCTTATGATCTTTCTTTCAATGTCCCTTATCTTCCCTTTTCCCAGAAATAAGGGCCCACATCAGGGTCATACTGTTGAGTCTTCTGCTTTTTGCCATTTGGGGTACAAATCCAAATGGAACCATATATGCATACCTTCATATTTTGCCTCAAACGATAAAATTCATTGCGGTGACACAATGTTAAAATTCAAATTAAGACTATTGTGAGATCTAAAATATCTCCAGGCTAGCACACTTGATATTGTATTGTCCTGAGACCTTCTCACCCCTAGAGTTTTGATTATAAACAATAATTTTTTACTTGTTACCAACACCTTGTTTTGAATTCTTACATAAGCATTAACAGCATCACTTTTCCAAGACAGAAGAAGCAGAGCAAATGGTAATGTGCTAGATCCGTAGCTTACAGGATATTGTAGAGATCTTATCGTCATTTCTCAATAGGTCCAGTAAGCCTTGTGTTATTCTTTTACTGAGTCATTCTCTAACATCATCAAGGAATCATTCCTTCCTTTCTGGAGAACATAGTCCTTGGCAATGATCGTATCAAAAATGTTGTCTTATTTCCTAACTAACAAAGGCATTGCTCCCTTTGCAAGCAAAGACTTAGACAAATGTTTTGTTTTGTTTCATTTTTTTCCTGGTACTCAGCAAGTTTTCTTGTCCATGAAAAAGTATGAAACAATAAAATTAATAACAATATGGAAATAGACGAACTTATGGAACTTATTCCACTTCACGGTAAATCCAGTATTTGAAAAGTAAAATGCATTCTTCTTTTTTCTACTGTAAAATTGGAGACATGACTTGAAGAATAATAGAATGCTCTGAGTTCAAGTTCTAGCTTTCATGCAAATTGTGATGTGACTTTGGCCAAATAACTTATCCTTTCTGGGCTTCACTTTTTATCTGAAAATGTAGTTTTCTTTTCTGCTTCTCCCTCCTCTTCTTATTCCCTAAATGTCAAAGTGCTTCCATTTCCTACCCTGAACATTTACTCTTTACAGGATCTTATCCAAAATTCTAGTTTTTCTATACGTTGCTGACTCCAAAATTTATATGCTCCTCCAAACTCCAAATTGATATGGTCACCTTCTAACTCAACATCTCATTTTAGATTTTAAGTGAGGAGCTACATCAAAACTACTTTTCTAAATTTCAACATTAAGTGAATATTTGATAATATTAGAAAATTATTTTTCATTTCTTAGGGATGATAACACTGTTATGGCTGTTTTAAAAATATTTTTTACTATATAAAATAAATGATATGAAGCCTGGGATTTACTTAAACAGCTCAGTGGTGATGTTGGTGGTGTGGGAACTAGAGAAAGAAGAATCCAGTTAAGGCACACATGAAACAAGGATCTTAGGGAGTTGACAACTGCTGTTGCTGGATAATATATGAGAGTTTTTATTGTACCATCCTTTTTAACTTTGGTTACGTTTAAACGTTTTCCTAATTAAATTTTATAAAGAAATGACATCTCCATCTGATTAAAGGGCATCATCATAACTCAATTGCTGTGAACAAAAATCTTAGAATAATTTGTGCCATATATTTTTCCCTCACAGCTCTCACATCTGCCTGGGCTCTGAGTTGGGAGTCTGCTGAGCACGTCTTTGTCACGGCAGAAAGGCTGCAGTGTGAGGATGTTAGAAGTGGCATCAGAGAGATGTCCAAATGGTTTCCATATAAGGTCTTAGAGGTCACAGCAAGCATTTGCATTTTATTTTCTATTTTACTCTGTGTATGATGCCAAAATCACTGGACAATTTTATTCTGAGGAGAGGAATGCTCAGATTTACATTTGACAGATACACCATGGATGACACGTGAGTGATGGATGATAAGGATCCAAGAATGGAAAAGGAGAAAGGTTTTCAAATGCTGTTTAATTAGTCCAGGTGGGTGGGAGTGACTCCATAGTGGTCACATGATTTCAAAGGTATGGCTGCCATGACTTTCCAGTGGATGAATACATGTAAGATGACATTATTGGATTATATAACCTCTAAATCGTCCTTCAGCCCTAAAATGTGATGAGTGAGTGTCACCAGTCCTGTAAGATGAGAGTGCTGTAGGAATGCACCACTACTACTGGGACTCATCGCCTGGCAGTGTTGACAGCTGAAACAGCATCACTGTTAGAGTTGGAGAATGTGGATTACGTAGTGCAGTTCGCTCTGCAAAGTCAATTGAGAATTAAGTGAGACTGTGGGAAAAATCTCCTGTGTTTTGTGCAGTAAAACAAAGGGGCTTGACACAATATTTCTGTCCTCTCCAAAATGCCTGCCCTTTATAATCACACTCTTTCCTCTGCCATTTCCTGCTGTGGGATGTCAACCTTCCTTGCATTTTCGTTGGCTGCATGTGCAAGATTTCCACAGTGATGCTTTCCTGCCTTGCCCTTTGGTCTCTATATTTGTGTTGATTAAAGCTGAATTGACAAATGAGAATTTGCAGAGAGGTGACCCTTAAAAGGGGGCTAAATTGAAAATGTCTTTAGTTTTGACATTTCAGGTCTTTGTTATCTGATTCATCATATCAAGGTCAGGTTTACTCATATGGTGTCAGTCTTGCCTTGACTTTTTAAACCTCTTCAAAATTCAGAATTAATAACAGACGATAAAGCTTTCATCTGCACGTATGTAACTACTTCATATTCCTTTGCCTTTTCCTCTCATTTCTTCCTTTTTTAAAACACTGTTCACTGCTCTACATTATCAGGTATCTGTAGAAAAAGCAAAAAAAGGGATAGGAGGAATTGAGCTAACAATTAATACTTTTGCCGGGCTCGGTGGCTCAGCCTGTAATCCCGCGCCTTTGGGAGGCTGAGGTGAGTGGATTGCCTGAGCCCGCGGGTTCGTGACCCACCTGGGCAGGCAAAACCTCATCTCTACAATAAATCAAAAAAAAATTAGCCGGGCGTGGTAGCGCGCGCCTGTAGTTCCAGCTACTCGGAAGGCTGAGGCGGAAGGATCGCAGGAGCCCAGCAGGTCGAGGCTGCGGTGACCGGGAGCGGCCACTGCACTCCAGTCTGGGCGATGGAGTGAGACTCCAACTCAAAAAAAAAAAAAAAAACCAATTAATACTTTTATAAAATCTTGACTGGCTGACCAGTACACTCATTTTATTAGGACTCGATACATGTCGTTTGATGGTGAGATATCTAAGCTTATGCAATAATATCATTGCAGAATTTTATTTGGAATGTTCAAACATTTTTAGCTTATCATTGAATATCTCACTGAATAGATATTCAGGTAGAATTTTCATTAGGTAATAATCCCTTAACTAGTAGAGGAATGTCAGTGAACTTTTGCATATTATGAAAGTTAGGCAGTTGACTTCCACCCATGCACAATGACATCTTGCTAGCTCCTCAGTGAAACATGACAAACAGATGTTCAGACAAGATAGTGATAGAGATAATAGAAAGAGCATGCTAATAAAACCCACCACACCAAAGATGAAGGATTTCATTTCCGTGCATTTCAGCTTTTTACTTGTCTAGCTTCTGTAGTCCATGTTGGGAAAGAAATCCCTTTTTCAATGTCCTATTTAATGTCTGATTGTCAATCTATACACAACCCAAAGCCACCTTCTTCTGTACCATCTGTTCTCTAATTTCCAACTTATAAAATGCTTTTAGATATTTTAAGCCAAGGACTCTAATTTTACCCACTTTTTGCAATCATTTTAATTTTATTGCTTAGTAAAAATATCCTCAATCATAAAGCTATCTGATTTATTCATCTTAAGCACTGAAATTTGGCAGCTGGTGAATCATTCCCCATTACTTTGAAGCAGAATCACGATCTCTCCTAGGCTTTCACAGTTTTCAGGTCATATTTCTAGAGTAGCACTTACCACATTCTATTAGAATAATGTTTTACCTAAACTCTCTCCCCTTCCTCGGCTCCATTGGCTCAAATCTTAGTTATAAGGACCTTATGAGCTAGGACCTGGTCTTATTCTTGTTAGCATTCTTCTTTATCTTTCAAAATATATTGACCTGGCACATAGTCAATAGTCAGTAAATTTTTATTACTGAACAAGTGGCTAAATAAGTAAATTTATTTTCTATTTACATTTTGGAACAAAAAAAAGGGGGCTATAACATCAAACTAAATCCCACAGCACTTACTGAAAGTCCAACTTTATCTTACCCTATCCTCTAAGTAGTGGAGTCTTGTTGTTGGTGTTTTGTTGTTGTTGTTGTTGTTGTTATTGTTGTTTTGTTTTGTTTTCTGAGACAAGACCTCACTCTGTCCCAGGCTGGAGTATAATGGCATGATCCTGGCTCACTGCAGCCTTAACCAGCTGGACTTAAGTGATCCTCCCATCTCAGCCTCCCGAGTAGCTGGGACTACAGTTGTGTGCCACCATGCCCAACTAAGTTTTGTAATTTTTTGTAGAGATGAGATCTCACTATGTTTCCCAGGCTTGTCTTGAACTCCTGGACTCAAGCAATCCTCTCACCTCAGCCTCCCAAAGTGCTGGGATGACTGGTGTGAACCACCATGCACTGCCTCTAAGTAGAGTTTTTATCCCACTCCAGTGCATTCTGCCCATTGTAATAAAAAGAGGCTCAGTGGTGATAATGAAGAATTTCAAAAAGCTGACGGCTCTGTACAATAGAACCCAAATGGGTGTTTCCAGGCACCAGACATCTTCTCCCCTTGTGTTAAGTCAGGGTTTGGGCTCCTTGTGTCTGCGGCTCCTCTGGAGAGTAGAAGGGAAAAGAAAGTGAAAGTGGCATCTGCTTCTGAAAAGTCTTCATCCAGAAATGCTTCACCCTGCTGCTATTCACATTCTGCTAGAGGGCTGTGACATGTCTAAACCTTCAAGCCAAGAGGCTGGGAAGCTTAGACCGTGGGGGGCAGGGGTGGGGACAGCTGCCTCCCAGCCACAACACGAAATGACAGATGGAGACACGGACTGCGGTGCAGCCAGCCATTCCTGCCACACCATCTGCACTTGCTGTTGAGAAAACTCAATGTTAGACACTTAATTTCTGGTAAGCTACAAAGGACTCTTAAAGCTCACTGCTTTGCCTACCTGGTGGCGCTCTCCTTTTTTTTCTAAAATGAGAACTGAGACCCCAAAATGGAATTGTGTTTATTACAAAGCCAGGTAGGAAGAGGTGGTGATGAGAATGTCAGAAAACCCTCTGAACTTATGCAAGACAGATAGCTGACTCCTAGAGATGCATCGAATCCTATAGTTAAAATACTAGAACCTCAAAATAGTATGTGAAGGATTCCAAATTGATACTCACCTCGAAGTGTGAACATAAGAGAGTGAACGTGCTAGTAAATCCTTACGTGGTTCACGTCTTAGTACATCCCTACAACAGAATTGCGTATTTCCTACATGAACAACTAGGCTACCCACAGTAGACTATAGAAGCTTAGCAAATTGACACAGAGACTTCAGATACCCAAGAAAATACCCCTTTTTATTACAGATGTGGCCCAATCCTAATAGGCATGTATGAAGGTTAGTACTTAAAGCCGTGTGCAAACATTCAGTTAAGGAAGTCGAGTCATCTTGGCCTATGTTATACAAAAAGCAACAGAATGATAGTCTCTTACTGAAACATTCAGTTTTGAAGCTAATAACCAACAAGAGTACATTTCAATTGTTTTTTGCCTTTCTTTCTTTCATTGGTTGATGTGAAACCTCTCATTCTCACCTCAGATGTGGTAATTTGATAGAAATAGAAAATTTTAATACACTGAGTTGCCACAATTTGAATTTTGTATCTGCACATTGTAAAACACTGTGATTAAATACTTACAAGTCCAGCACACTGTGAATTTGAGTGGGCATCAGAGCTTTCTCTGGTTTAAATTTGAATAAATACAAGTTCTGAAGATCAAATAAATAGTCTCAAGACTGCAATATTAATTACACAAAAGAAGCTATGAAATGTATACTCCTGGAGTAATTTGAGAATGTCCTTAAATACTTGCAAAACATCTTTAACATTGTACTTTAATGGCATCTTAAATATGTTTATAAATAAGCTTGATGTGGTGGCTCCCGTATAATCCCAGCACTTTCGGAGGCTGAGATGGGAGGATCACCTGAGGTCAGGAGTCTGAGACCAGTTTGGGCAATGTGAGGCATTTCCTCTACAAAAAATAGACAAATTAGCCGGGAATGATGGCAGTCACTTGTAGTCCCAGCTACTTGGGAGGCTGAGGCAGAAGGATCACCTGATCCCAGAAGTTTGAGGTTGTGGGAAGTCATTAGCATGCCACTGTGCTCTAGCCTGAGTGACCCTGTCTCAATTTTTTTTTTTTTAGAAATAAAATGGGACCTAATTATGTGACATTTTTACTGCAAATGTTCTGTCAGAAGAACAACTTTATTGGTGCACAATAATGTAGAAATTGAGTTTTCCTTTTACCTATATCAAGGGTTAAAATATAGTCACGCATCAGAATTGCACAGCGAACTTTTATAAATACAGAGTTCTAGGTCCTATGGATAGTTTCTCATTTAGTTTTTGTTTTTTGTTTTTTGTTTTTGCAGAGCTTGAGAATTTGCATTTTCTTTAACTAGCACATCAGACAATTCTGTTATAAGCAGGCCACATATTTGTGGATCATTGATAAGGATGTTGAAAGATTTAGAACAGTGCTCCTCAACCTGTATTGTACATGCAAATAACCTGTGATCTTGCTGCAAAGAAGATTCTCACTCAAAGGCCTGGAGGGAGCCTGAGGTTCTGCATTTGTAATAGGGGCCCAGGTGATGTCAATGCAGCGAGTCCATGGACCACACCTGGGATGGCAAGGATGGCAACTACTTAAGAAAATAGGGCATGCTTAGGCAGGTGTGGATGTTTTAAGATAATAGTTTTCAAACAGGATCCACTGTCCTGCAATGTTCTGTGACACCAGCAAAGAGGCCACACACTCTATATCACTGTTGGCCAAGAAGAAATTTTTGTAGAAGAAACAGTAGGTGCTCCCTTAGCAAAAAAAGTTTTATCAGTAAATCTGGTTCTTATCACTTTGTTTAAAAAAACAAAATCTGTAAGGCACTCCCACGATGGAACAGGGAAGAGGTGAGTGCTCTCACTGTTCTGTGAAATTGAGAGAAGACTCCTGATCCAGCTCCCATAGCGCTGACTATACTCCACCCAACACAGTATCTCTCTCTCGGTGCTCATGCTTCCAGATAGTGCTGGGAAGCTCATTTTGTTCCTTGGGTAAGAGCTTGAACAACGGAGCCAGAGAGTCCAGAGAACCAACGATTACTGCGTGAGTTCGTTTAAGCTACACAACTTTTCCAGGCCTCAGATTTCCCATCTGAAACACAGAAAAACACCTCTTCAAGGGACTGTTGTGAACATCAAATGAGAACACACAGTACCTTGCACAGAGTGGTACTCAACAGATGGCAGATATGATTATTTTCCCTGAAGACCGATGAAGAGCCAGAAAAAAAAGGAGGCGGGGAGATGTTTAGCTATTGGGATAAAATCAAAAGAAAACCAAGTGTTAACGTCTAAAGAAAATAGAAACAAATTAAAAGGCAGGTGATGCCACATACCAAGGCTTCAATCTCCTGAGGACTACCCATTTTATTTCCTGAAAAAAAGCCGGTAAATCATATAGTTATACAGTAGAAAATAGGCAGAAAATAGGTAAATCATATAGTTATATATAGCGAGGTAATGCTGGCTCTATCCTGATTCCTCTCCAATGTATTTGCCACACGAGCCAGACAGAATTTTCTAGCATGCCCAGCTGAATGTATCATTCCCCTTTAAGAAATTCTCATTGACTCACCAATGTCTTTAGGACAAAAGTAAAAATAATTCACAGTTTCTGTTGATGCTGTTCCCTTTGCGTGGGACCACTTCCGTCACCCCAAGTCCTATCCTCACTAGTCACCTCCCCAACCTAAATACTACTTTCTCTAGGAAGCCTTCTCAAAACCCTTATGCTTTCCTAATCCAAACGCTTTCACACTTTATTGAAATTTCTATGTGAATTTATCATATTCTCCTTTAAGTCTGACTTTCAGATTTCCTGTCTGAAATACAGAAAAGCACCTCTTCAAGGGACTGTGGTGAACGCCAAATGAGAACACACAGTACCTCGCCTAGAGTGGTGCTCAACAGATGGCAGATATGATTATTTTCACTAAAGGCTGATAAAGAGTCAGAAAAAGAAGAAAAACAACAAAAAAAGTTTAACTATTGGGATGACAGTGAAAGAAAACTGAGTGCTAAGGTCTAAAGAAAATAGACATGAATTAAAAGTCAGGTGATGCCATCTACCAAGGCTTCAGTCTCCTGGGGCGTACTCATTTCATTTCCTGAAAGACAATCAATAGTCACCAAATAGGTACCACTGTCTCCATCCTTATTTCTCTCCAATGTGTTCGCCATACTGCAGACAGATAGAATTTTCTAGCATGCCAAACTGAGTGTAGCATTCCCCATTAAAAAACTCTCATTGACTTGCACAAAAGTTAAAATGTCCAACAGTATCTGTGGATGCTATTCTCTTTGCCTAGGACTCTCTTACCCCAAGCCAAGGCCCCCGTCACTAATCGCCATTCCCAAACTAAATACACTTCCTCTAGGAAGCCTTTTTCAAATCCTTATTCCTTCCTAATCCAAATGCTTTCATAGTGTTCTCCCATTTCTATGTTAATTTTTTGTGTTCTCCTCTTAAGTCTGTAAGAACAATTAAGGCAAACATTTTTATTGTTTTGGCTACTATTTAATCCCCAGCAACTACAGTGCAGTCTGCCATACATCTGTTGCCTAACAAACACTTGTTGAAGAATGTATATAGCTCACCTTTATTTAACTCTTGTAAAGAAAAGCCTCTTTTATCTTAAAAAAAAATTCCTCCTGTGAGTTACACTGAAGCTACCACCTTCACGTGTTTCCTGCAAGCCATAATATTACTTGATCAATAGCTTTATACCTCAATTTATATAAGCCGTGCTTTTACGTATTTTAATCATGTTTTTCTTGCTGTTACTTGCTATTTACAAATGAGAACTGTTTATTTTAGTCATCAACACAGCAAAATATAATAAATAGTAAGGCGTACTCCTTGTCATTTTCTGTTTTTATAGGGAGAAGGGGCACTTTAATTGGGCTTAGAGAAAGGACAAAATATGTGGTTCGTTTTGGGTGAATACAGATGTTGCTAGAAACATGGCAAAAATATAAGTTAAATTTTTTTATTTTTTTTGAGTCGGACTCTCACTTTGTCACTCAGGTTCTAGTGCAGTGGCATGCTCACGGCCACCACAGCTTCAAACTGCTGGGCTCAGGTGATCCTTCTGCCTCAGCCTTTCAAGTAGCTGGAACTACAGGCATGTGCCACCACACCTGGTGGATTTTTTGATTTATTGTAGGTAGAGATGAGGTCTCGCCAAGTTGCGCAGGCTGATCTCGAACCTGTGGGCTCAGGCAATCCTCTCACCTCGGCCTCCCAAAATACTGGGATTATAGGTGTGAGCCACTGCGCCTGGCCTATAAGTTGAATTTTAACTTGGACTTCCCCAGGCCATATGGAAGAACAACTAAAGATGGCAGGGTAAATATACCCCTTTCATACCTGGAAACTCTCCCTACCCTTGGAAAACAAGCTAAGATGGATAGCAGATCTTTTTCTAAGTCTCTACTTAGCCTTGGACGGCCTTCCTTGCCCCCATGTCACTACTGGATACCATTGCTCCTATATTCTGGGTTGACTTTATTATCAGTCTGTGGTCTTGCTCCAAGTTTCAATTTCCTTATTACTTGGTGAGTCTCCTTCTTCCTGTTAGTGAGTTAATGATCTGATGCCTGGGATCACCTCTCAGGAGGTCATCCAGAGCATCTCTTCCCCATAGCCGAAGACTAACCTAAAGCCAGCAACCAGGCATGAAGCCCTGCTCACACCAGGCTGTGGGGATGTCATATGAGGAAAGCAAGCGTGTTCCCTGTTCTCATAATACCTGAGACATGGCAGGGAGAACACACTATTCTCATTGGGATAGAGAAGGCCTTGAAGCCACAAAGTTACAAATCTGATAATGGTGCCACTCGGGTTGCCTTCATTATTCTCTTCCCTGCAATGACTTCTCGTAAAGAGTCTGAGTGGCCTGGGGCGGGGTCACCTCCCAGGTGGGCCAGAGCATCCCTCCCCATGGCTGAAGACCAGCCTGCATCCCAGGCTCCAGCCCTGAGTGCTTCTTCACTCACTAATGGTGAATTTACTGCCCACTAGGAAACCATGGATGAGACTCCAGGCTGCCTTTATGCTCTGTTCTTCCCAAGCGATTTAACAGTGCTGAATTATTGAAAGACAAACATACAAAACAAATACTAAAACAAGGACAGAAGATTCATCCTTGACCACGAGATGGCAACAATGGACAGATGTCACAGGAAAGGCTCTTGCACTACCAGCTTGCTGGGGGAAGTTACCTTCTTGTGTTAATAAATGTAGTTACTCTTTGGATGCCTTTTTCCAGCACCAGAAACCAAAACTGATTTAATTATTCCATATTTAATAACATTTCAGATGGTTCTATTTTCCCATTAGCCTAAATCGTAAATACACACACACACACACACACACACACACACACACGCACGCACACACACAAGGGGGGGTTGCCAAAAAAGTGTCTCACCATTTGAAGAGACATCATGTATGTTTTACCCTTCGAAGTTGAATTGAATTATGGTAGTGGTGTGTAGCATGATGCTCACTCAAAAGACAGCGTTCTTCAAACGAATGCAACAGACACGATGGTCAAAGAAAATGGCAGAGGCATGGTGGTCATTTGAGGAGCACAAGACCATCTTGAAGTGGTATTTGAAATCTGAGAACATTGTGGAAGTACAACGACAATGGAGGTGTGAGTATGCCACAGGACCTCCAACATGCTGCACAATTGCACACATTTGGCATGAGTTTGAGATGTCTGGCTCTGTGTGTAACGTGCACAAGGGAAGATCTGGGATGCCTCACACAGCAGCGAGTCCTGCCATCATTCACTGTGTCTGAACACTGATGGGAACCACTCTGAGCACCTCTTGCAATTGCAGAAGTCAAGGGTGACTTGTGTTCATCTTTTGTTATCAGTTTATATTGAGTATTACAAATTTAATACACTTTTTTCCTTCCTTAAAATGTGTATACATTTTTTGGCACCATAAATATATAAACCTGTGAAACCATATATATGTGTGTGTGTTTCAAAGAACTGATAACACAGGTTTATATATGTTAGTTGCCTAATTAAGCTCTAATTTAAATATATGTAATACATGCTCCAATTTGAAAGTATACTCTCTTATTCTTCAATATCTGTGGCTTGAAGAAATTCTGTCTGTAACAACAACTTGAAATTGAAGGAAAACCAAGTTATCCCAAACTAGAAACCATTATTACCAGACCAGAAAGAGCAAAATGATCATGAATGGTTTTCCCTTTAGACTCAACCACAGCCCAAACAATCCAGGGGAAGGACTCTGCAATAAAATTAAGAATGTTCCTCCCACATTCATTTATATAAACTCCCACTCTTTCTAATAAAACTGTCTAGACTAGTACTGCTTAATGTTTACGGTACATATGAATCACCTGGGATTTTGTTATAATGCAGCTTCCCATGCAGTGGTTCTGGGGCAGGGTCAGAGATCCTGATTTTCTAACTAGCTCCTGGGTGAAGATGATGGCCTGGGACCACGGACCACAATTTCAGGAGCAAAAAGCTAGAGTACAGTGATTTACATGGTATTAAGGACAAGAATAGTCTGTGCCTAGAAGTTCTTAGAAGTCTGATGGCCTCTGGGGAAATTTAAAGCATTTCTTTCCTTTTTTTTTTTTTGAGCCAGCGTCTCACTCTGTCTCCCAGTCTGGAGTGCAGTCGCACAATCATGGCTTACCACAGCCTTGACCTCCGGGCTCAGGCGATCCTTTTGCTTCAGTCTCCTGAGTAGCTGGGACTATAGGTGCACACCACCACACCAGCTAATTTTTTGATTTTCTGTAAAGATGAGGAATCGCTATGTTATCCAGGAGGGCATCAAACTCCTGGGCTCAAGTAATCCTCATTGCTTACTCGCCCTTCCAAATCCCTGAGGTTATAGGCATGAGCCACTATGCCCAGGTGGAATATTAAGTATTTCTTAATTATACTTTGACATAATATACATACCTGGCTGAGTTAGTATGTTGATTAGTTTTTGTAAAAAACAGTCATTTTCTGAAATTAACATTATATATCATCCTAAATTGATCCAAAGTATGGAAGTATCTATTGTTGCATTACAAATGCTCCCAAAACTTAAGGGCTTTAAACACCAATAATTTCACTCGATCTCACAACTTCATGAGCCAGGAATTCAGGCAGGTATTGACCGAGGTCACCCAGTGGTAGTCAGCTGGCAGCCACCTGTCTGGAGGTCCCGAGGTGGCTGCATGTACACGTCTGAAGAGCAGTGTCTGGAAGGTTGAACTCTTCTGGGTCTCTCTTCACTCGACAGTGTCCAGGCCTTGCTAGATGGTCTCTTCAGCAGGGCATTTGGACATCTTATATGATGGTTCAGATTTCAAGCCCAAGGCAGAAGCTGCCGGCCTTCTTACAGGTTAGCCTTGGCACTGGCACGGTGTCCCTTCCATCACCTTCTATTAGTCAAAGCCATCATAGGCCAGCGAAGGTCCAGGGAAGGAGACATGGAGTGTTCCTCTCAACAGGAGTACCCAGGAGTGTGCAGTCATCCTGAATCACCCACAGTCCACTAACATCAGGCAGTAAATCAGCTTCCTGGACACAGTGCACACCTCTGTATTTGTGAGAAGGGGTAGAAAGGACTAGAATATTTATATCGATTTTTTTTTCCTTTTTAAAATTGGCCATATGGCCAGGTGCAGTGGCTTACCCCTGTAATCCCAGTACTTTGGGAGGCTAAATTGAGAGGATTGCCTGAGCTCACAGGTTCGAGACCAGCCTGGGCCACAGAGTGAGAGCTCATCTCTACAATAAATTTTAAAAGTAGCTGGTCATGGTGACACACACCTGTGGTTCCAGCTACCTGGAAGACTGAAGGGGAAGGATCACCTGAACCGAGCAGGTTGAGAGGGCAGTGGCCATGGGCATGCTACTGCACTCCAACCTGGGCGACAGAGTGAGACTCTGAGTCCAAAAATAAATAAATAAATAAACAAACAAACATTGGCCATATGTTCAAATTGAATTGATTTTTAATCTCTTTTGCTTATTCTACTCATAATATAGAACACATTCATGTCTGTAAATATGCTTATTACTATTGAAAAAGTACATAATCTCTCTGTGTCTCGGGTTCCCTAGATTATAATAGGTCTCCAGATTATCTTATTTATTGTATTAAGAATAAGAAGTTTCAGGACTGCAGTCTTACTAGATCTCCATGATTCTAAGGTATTTAAGATACTAATCTATTCTATTATCTCTTGTGTAATGGACTTATAGTTATTTTTAAATATTTAGTATATTTAAAGTCTCAAGCTCATGCCAAACCAAATCAAAGTGTATGTATATGTATAGAGATATATAGATATGTGTGTACACATATATAATTAATGATTTATGCCCTAACTTCCTGCTTCATCTTTATTTCCAGCAAGTTCTTCAACAGCTTCTGCATAATTTAATTACTAAGTATTTAAAAATTTACCACTTTAATTACAGACATTCCCCCTTTAGATGTTTAGAGAAAGTGTACAGCTTATGCAAGCCCATGTAATTTATTTATATAACCTAATTTTAAAGCTTAACTAAAACATTTGCAGTTTCAATTATTATTTATTATTTTAAATCGCTTGATCTTTTTGCATTTCCTATCAACAGTCTCCATGATTTTCTAAATGTGAGAACATCAGAAAATAGCACCAACCTACTATCACCAGCCTATTCTAAAAACGAGTAATAGTGAATCTTTGGATTAACACCCAAGACCTAGGACAAAGGAAGGAAAAGAAGGTTTACATTATCATTAAAATGTCATCGACGTTTAGAGGAGTGTTTTTTTAAACTGTTGGTACATACAGATTTTTAAAATGGAGTAAAGAACAAACATCTGATAGTAAATAAATGGTAATGGTCTCAAAAAGAAGAGGGTGCGGATAGGAAAAGATATCCTTAGATGCATTGTGTGCAGGCAAGGCGTGTCTCCAAATGAGGGCAAAATGAGATAAGAGAGGAAAGCCAGTGTGCAGAAAGAAAGGAGAAAATAGAGGGGTCCGAGGATATGGAGCTCAGCGGCCAATGTCAGGTGGGGGTTGCAGGAACCTAACAGAAATGCAAAGCTCATGAGGTGCTTTGAAGAAAATGAAAGAAGGGACTCGTGGCTCCAGCTAAGATCCTCATACAAGGAGAGCTGCCAAAGCATCATCCATTCCCTTTAAAATGTAAAACAAACACACATAAGATAATTAAAATATATACATACACACAGCACATACTGAGGGCTCCAAAAAGTATTACTTTTAGTTCACCGTAATCAGAAAGTGTCTGGTTACTGATGGTAACCACTTTGAGCACTTCTTGTAATTGCAGAAGCCAAACATGTCTTGTATTCATCTACAACTTTAATACAGTTTTTTCCTTTCTTAAAATGTGTATACATTTTTGTCCCCTCTCTATATATTTAATTTTATACCCAAGTTTGGCAAGTACCTGTTAAGTGCTGAATTGTGTTTTTTCAAAATTCATATGCTGAAGCCCTAATTCCCTATACCTCAGAAGTGACTCTACTTGAAGATGGGGCCTGTAAGAAGGTGATAACATGAAAAGGAAGTCATTAGGACAGGCTCTAGTCCAGTTGACTGGTGTCCTTCCAAGAAAGGGACATTTGGATACACACAAACACCAGGGATGCACGTGCACAGAAGAAAGACAGTGTGAGAACACAGTAAGAAGGCAGCCATCTGCAAGTCAAGGAGAGAGGCCTTAGGAGAAACCAAACCTCCCAACACCTCGGTTTGGGAACTTTATCTAGCCTCCGGAATCTGATAAAATAAGTGTATGTTGTGTAAGCCACTCAGTCTGTGGCATTGTGTTAGGGCATCTCTAAAGCCCTAATATAGCACCTTTGCATATGGCAGAGGCGATGAGTTTCAATCTCAATTCCACCACATACTATGTTCTCTGAAGCAGATTTTTTACAAAAAATAAACTTTAAAAATTTTCGAATAGTTTTAGATCGACAGAAATGGTGTAAAGATAGTACAAAGAGTTCCCATAAACACCACACCCAGTATTCCCTACTACTAATAATTTACATTAATATTTGACAATTAAAAATAACATTGTTACGTTTGGTGAACCAATACTGACGTATTACCATGAACTTAAAGTTCATGCTTCCTTTGAATTTTCTGAGTTTTCACCTAAATGTGTCTTCTGTTCTAAATCTCGTCCAGAGTATGCATTAGTTACTCTTCATGTCTCCTTGGGCACCTTTGGCTGGCACAAGTTATCTGACTTTCATTGTTTCTCAACGACTCTGAAGATTTTGAGAAGTACTGGCCAGATGTTTTGTAGAATATTCCTCAACTGGGATTTGTTTTATGTTTTTCTCAGGATTAGACATGGATCATGAGTTTGTGGGGGAAAGAACCCAGGGATAAAGTGTCATTATCGCTACATTGTATCAGGGGTTCAAGCTATCAACGTGGTCTATCACTGTTGATGAAGACCTTGGCCATCAGCTGAGGTAGCATCTGCCATGTCTCCCCACCATAGCATAAATCTTTTCCCTCTTTCAGTATAATCAGGCAAGATGTTTCTTTTTGTCATAAAATATGGATGAAACTCCCTCAAAAAGTTTTGTGGAGCAATTCCACAAAAAGATGTGGGCTGCTGGTTTTCAAAGCTGCCATGGAACTGGGGAGAGGAAAACAGGCAGGCAGCAAGTTAAAACATGACAAAACTCGCCACTCAGCAAGAGTCAGTCGCTTCTCTTAAATAAATGTCCCTTGGATTGTGGCAAGACTTCAGTCACCGAAGTACTGAAAAAGTTGATTTCGGAAAGTTGTGTGCCACTTGTACCCCACAACTCTATGATTCATCAATTAATTAAAAGAAGAAAAGTTGCCAGTGTTCTCACAGATTTCATGGAGGACAGTGTTTCTGAAGTCTTTCCTCTGCCTTTCCCAGTGATATCCCCTGATTTCATATTGAATTTTGTATTCTTTAAAAAATTTTTCATATTCAAGAACTGGAAAGTGTTATACCTTCAGACCTCACAAAATTATCTGTTCCTGCTACCAAGCAACTATTTTAAGTTCTTCACAGGTACTAACTCATTTAATCTTCACCACAAACCTATGAGAGAGGTCTTGTATTATCACAATTTTACCTAGAAGTGAACTTAAGCTCAGAGCTACTATGGTAACGGCCCCAAAATAATACAACTTTCCTTTTAAACTAACATCTCAAGGTCATCCAGTCAGCAATACTCCTCTGGCTCACTGACTCCCGAGTCCAGGCATGTAAATACTGTACTACAACAACTTAAACTTGGCCAAAGGTGTTTCCTGCTATTCCCAATCCCTAGGTCCCACCCAAACATGTTCAATCATCTAGTTTCTGCAGTCAGTCTCAAAATATTTTCTAAAGTTAACTTTAGTACTTCCCTTCACTCACCCTTGTTAGCGGGGACATTTTTTTCCTTTGAAATTAGACATTATTGCCTTACCATGGAGCTTCCATTTTCCCCCTAAAACCTATTCAAAATGATCAGTTCCATAAATTATTCATCAGCAATCCTCTGGAATAATGTTTACTGACCAGCTTTTCAGCACTATTACTGTCTATTTTTTATTGATACACTGCTAATACAAAAATACAAGCTTAAAAGTTTAACAGCACAAGAATATCGAATCAATGTATCAATAGGTGTAAGAGCATACTATGTAAATTATAATTAAAGAGAGAACCTAAACATGTAGGTAAAAGACTGAATTTCCCTGAAATAACTAAGACCAATAGATAAAGCAGAGAGTGATTGATTGAGTACCAAATTGGATTTTTTAATGTGGAAACCACAGTGGGAGTTCAGAGAAGAAAAAGATGAGAGGGGTGTGAATGGAGCAGGTAAGACTAGGTGTAGCCTCATTAAATATGCCGGTTATTTGTGGGTGGAGCAGTGGGTCAAGGGTGCTTCTGAATCTTCGATCATAGGCAAGGGTAAAAAGAGTAACACATGTATATTTCCTATATTTTTTATTTTTATTTGCTTTCCTCTTTCTTTTTTTCTCTTTCTTTCTTTTTTCCCTTCTTCCTTTCTCTTTCCCTCTCTACCTCCTTCCTTTAATTATTTTTCTTTCTCTTTTCCTCTCTCCTCCCCCCATCCCCCCCCTTTCTCTCTCCCCCCCCCCGCCCTTTCTTTCTTTCTTTTCAGGGGCTCACTCAGTCACCCAGCCTAGAGTGCAGTGTCATGATCATGGCTCACTGCAGCCTCAACCTCTTCAGGCAATCCTTCCACCTCAGCCTCCTGAGTAGCTGGGACAACAGGTGCACACTGCCACACCTGGCCAATTTTTAAAGTTTTTGTAGAGACAAGGTCTTGCCATATTGCTTAGGTTGGTTTCAAACTCCTGGGCTTAAGCAATCCTCCCATGTCAGCCTCCCAAAGTGCTGGATTACAGGTGTGAGCCACTACGCCTGGCCTATTACCTGTAATTTTTCAGAAATGATATATTGTAGAACAGATGAGGAGGCTGAGCCAATAGAGAGCCTGATGATTAGAACAAGGATATATTGAGAAATGGAATCATATGTGTATGAGGAGATGCTGGGTGATAATTGATAAACAAGGAGGACCCCATGCCATTCTTTTTTTCTAATTGCTCTCTCTCTCTCTCTCTCTCTCTCTCTCTCACTCTCTCTCTCTGTCTCTCTCTCTCTCCCCCCTCCCTCTCCCTCTTCCTTCTCCCCGCTTTTTTTGTTTGTTGTCCTGAATAGGTACAAGCTTCAAGCAAGACTTATGATTTGAACGGGGGTTAGGAATGACAAATAACACCTAGTCATTGAGTTCATCCTGAGGTTTCTTAGGGAGGATTGAAGACTAGGTATTCTATGATATAGTTACCATGCATTTGATATATATTGATAGCTTCATAATTCATAGTTTTTGTCATTCACACAAGGGCTACCTGGTGAATTTTTATTTCTTGTCATACTTAAGTCTGATAATTATATTATAAAATCAGTTATTTTCTTAAAGAAGGTAGAGAAAAAAAGTGTGTGTTGAGGTTCATTCTCATAAGAATGAATTCTGCCAGGCTCGGTGGCTCAGCCTGTAATCCCGCGCCTTTGGGAGGCTGAGGTGAGTGGATTGCCTGAGCCCGCGGGTTCGAGACCCGCCTGGGCAAGCAAGACCTCATCTCTACAATAAATCAAAAAAAATTAGCCGGGCGTGGTAG
>CAUYQG010273515.1:0-18311 GCA_963574415.1 Tarsius wallacei
TTTTTTTTTTTACCATTGTTTAAATGCGTGTCAAATTTTCCTTTTTTGTGCATATACCGGCCACCCCCCCCCCCCCCCTTATCACGCAGCCCTGTCTCTCCATTATTGATTCAGAAAATCGGCAGGGAAAAAAAAATCAACCGTGTACACATATCAAGAAAGAGAAGTCAGAGGAAGATGGATCAAACCCATCCATCTACCCACGCGGCCATTTATCTATCAATCCATCTCGCTACCCACCCGCCTCTATTAAAATAAATAGCGGACACTGTACACATTGCTGGTTGGCTGAAGTTGTGATCTGGACAAAAGGTCTGTTTGGGAAAAGGATGCTGAAGCTCTAATTCTGTTTGTGCCGGTTGAAAACCAGGAGGGGTTTTTCTACACTTCACTCTTATTAGATTATTTCTTATAGATGGTTTCTTTTTTCCTCCCAGACGCGTGGTGGAGGCTGCTAAAGCAGTTGGTCTATAGTTGGGATAATTAAATTAACCATTTGGTACAACTTTTAGGGGAGAGCTCGCGTGTAGAAAGCACAGCTGGAACAAAACAGGGCGTTGGGGCTGGGGCTCCGGCCTGGCCCGGCCCCGCAGGCCTTTCATCTTCCAGCAGAAGCAGGACCCCGGGCCACAAAAGACGGGCAGGGGGACCATAGGCCAGGGGTGGTGGGGGAGGGACGGTGACACCGAGCAAAATAAACCTACAAGGCCTACAAAGGGGAAGATGAAGTCAAGCGCATTTGCTCATCCGACCGTGCGTCCCGGCGCTGAAAGGCCCCCTCCCACAAAGGCCCGAGCTCGCGGCACCCAGACCCCAGGGGCGAGGCCGGCACCAGAGGGCGCCCGGACGGGGCCGGCGCGGCGGGGTGCCCCCGGCCGCGGGGCTAGGAGGGACCGACCCCGGGACCGGCGACTCGCGATGGCCCCGACTGGTTCTGTCCCGCGTCGGTCCTCCCGGGCACCCTCCGTGGCCCGGCCCGGTCCTCCCTGGGGCCCTTGGGCGGGATCCTCGCTTGTACCCTCCGCTCCTCCCTGCGCCCCCCTCCGGATGCGCACGGAGCTCCTCGCCCCGACACTCCCTTCCGCACCGGACCTGCCCAAGGGCCACCTCCCCACCCAGGAGCCACCCCCGAAAGCCGCCGACGCGACCCTTCTACCCCAGCTCCCTCGCCTCCCTTCCTTCCACCCCCCAGGGCTGCGGGGCCTGGAGACTGTCGGCAAATGGGGGCCCAAGGTGGAACTGCTTGGGGCTCCGGGCTGGGCGGTGGTTCCCCGGCGCAGCGCGCGGAGATGTGTCCCGGTGCATCCAGGCGCGGTGTGAACTTGGTTATCGCCAGGCATAGGCCTTGGGGCCGAAACCCGTCGCCTTCTGGCCACCCCATGCCACTCTCTTCAGCAGAGAAGCGCGCTTACAATGGACACCAGCCCGAGGAGCGCGCCGGCGGGGGGCCACCCCAGACCCGTGACCTCCCCCCGCGCCCACCTCCCCGAGTGCGGGCCAGGGCTGCGCGGTAGCGTTGGAGAAACCAGGTGGCCATCCCTTCCACCCCCACCCCCAAATCTGAGGGAACGAAGAAACTTGGACAATTTCAGCTTAGTGCTTGACGACCTACCCCCCCACCTCCCTTGGGTGGGCGGGGAGGGGGGCGAGCGTGGGGAAATTCCATGTGTGGAGTCCATGGGGTACCAACCGCCTCCCGCTCCAAATGCAGACTGGTATTCAAGAGCGCGGGATGGAGACACGTCCCCGCGGCAACAGCACTCGGATTCGCATCCGTCTTCGCCGCCTTCAGGTTTAGGGGACTGAAGACAGATGTTTGTGTCCCCTTTCTCCTCTTGTCTGGTGACCATAAAGAAAAGCCATTTAGCGCGTTGCAATCTGTTTCCCGCCGCAGTAAAACCGTGTACACATTTATTTTCATCTCACCCCCGTGCACAAAAAAGTGCACACTGGCCACCAAGGGCCCTTCTTTATCAAATACGCATCGTACAACATACAACGGCAATAAAACCATCAGCCTCCCCATAAAACGGTCAGCGAGCTCCCGCGCCCTCCCTGCACGCCCGACCCTGGCGCGCGCACCCTCACGACCCGAGGACTCGCGACCACCCGAAACCAGCCTGAAACTCACCCCGCAGAAAGGCGCAAGGCTGGGGGCCCGCGGTCCCCGTGTCATCCATTACCGCGTCCACAGCAGTTTACTGCGCAATAAAACACAGCGGCGGTGGAGCGCGCGCGCCCATCCGCTCCCCGGCGCTAGCATCGAATTAAACCACTTAGTTTGGCAAACACTGAACGCCTAAATGCCCCTATAAAGACTTTATGAGTTTGTTACTTTAATTACTGACTTGTTACAGAGCACATAAAGGGGGTAATGAATGCAATAAAACTAATTATCCACACATTTAATTCATATAAAATATCCAGGGTTTACACCGCACGGCGATTCAGCTACGCATCCCCCTCTTGTCCACCGAGAGGAAGAATTTAATGAAATAGTTTCCCTTATTCTGCTCGAGCCTAACGAACCAAATGAAAATTACCCTCCGCTTAAATCACGGGGCCACCGAGGTCCACAAATCACCGCTGGCTTCTTGTCTGCGCCTCGCTGCCAGCACCCAAAGGCCGGAGGAACCGGACAAGGAAGGCGCCCGACTCGGAGCCCTTGCCTGGGCATTTGGACGACAACGATTGCTCCCACCGCAGCCCGAGACTGACAGGGCGAGCAGACAGCGGTCCTGTTTTCGGAGCCTTGGGTGTGTGGGGAGACTGCGGGCACCTGGAGAAAAAAATAAAAAAGTAGAGGCGGAAAAAGGGTGAAAGCGTCCGAGAGAGAGGAGAGGGGACACACTCGGGTACACTTCAAGCCCGCCTGTCGCTGATGGCGTGATGAAAAGGAACGCACTCGCGGAACCCCCAAACCAAGCAAAGGCGAAACCAGACCTGAGCGCAAAGAACCCATCGGTCGAAAACCCAGATGTTTTGCATTCAAACGCCTTCATCAGATTTTTATTTTACTTATTTTTTAAACGACTGTATACCCCGAGTCTCTCGGAAGCACAATAAGTCGCAAGCAGAAAAGCAATTTATAAGATGCTCTCTTCTTTCTTTCTTTTTTTTAAACCCTCTACCAGGTGTATTTTAAAGAAATCGGCTTATCATCGGCATAAAACCCCTCGGCCCACTTACTCTATGTTACAGGGCGCCCGAGTCTTGCCAATGCCCCAGTCCTTTATAACATTTCATGCACTTTGGGGGGTAGGCTTGTTGTTAAATTGAGCGTGTAACACTCTTACAAAACAGGTTTTCTATGACATCAAGGTTTCTTCTCCCCAACCAAGGGGGGAAAAAGAGAGAGAGAGAGAGAGGACGAAGAAGGGGGGAAAACACACACACTATCTCAATTTATGCCTAAGGTATATGATCAGTTAAAAAGGCTTAAAAGCTCAGGGAAATTGGATCACGGAGAATCGTCACCCAACTTTCATTATTTCCAAGTAGTGTGATTGAATTAAAGGGCAGGGAGCTGGTTAGAAGGAGGATCAGGGGCTCGGTGCGTAATGGTGTGGTATTAAATTCTAATTAGAGATGCAGGAATCGATGATAGGGAGGTTGGACAGCTCGGTTCCCCAGTGCCAGCCCAATAGACGGATGAGTTATTGTCATGTAAAAAGCGCCAGCAATAAGACCAACCGCTTTGCTATTGTCCAAGTGGAAAGAGCCAAGTTTATTATGAGGACTATATGCTCTAGAGACCTCAGACAAGGCATCTCATAGGAGGCTTTTTTCACAAAACGAGGCTCTGCCGGTAGTAAGGAGGCCAGTGTGGAGGCAGGCGTGGAGCCGCGCGCATCTCCCCGCTCCAACCCGCGCCTCCGTCTCCACCTTTTATTTCGTTTTTGCACTTGGCTGAGCCATCCAGAGCCTTTTCAATGTATAAGATGGAGTATTCTTACCTCAATTCCTCTGCCTACGAGTCCTGTATGGCTGGAATGGACACCTCGAGCCTGGCTTCCGCCTATGCAGACTTCAGTTCCTGCAGCCAGGCCAGTGGCTTCCAGTATAACCCGATAAGGACCACTTTTGGGGCCACGTCCGGCTGCCCGTCCCTCACGCCGGGATCTTGCAGCCTGGGTACCCTCAGGGACCACCAGAGCAGTCCATACGCCGCAGGTAAGGACCGTCAGGTTTCTCCGCGGAGGAAGCCGCCTTTCCGCTCGTATATAGGAAGCCTTGATTGCATTTGAAAATGGAAATGTGTTTAGTATTTACCAAACGAAATTTGCTTACACAAATGAAAGAATTTATCACGTTAGAAGCGATTGCAGGGAGGGGTAATTCACTTACAGGGTTACACTATCCTAGTCACACCCGAACCGCCAACAAAATTATCTTAAGCTGCCAAAATGATAGGCATAATTTATTTACTTTGCGATGAGACGTAAAGCTTAGAAAATAATTAAATAACAAAGAGTAAAGCTCATTACTGGCAGTGTCTCTCTCTCTCTCTCCCTCTCTCTTTTTTAAGAACCGACAGCGACTCACACCTCTCTGGCTGGTCATTTTTACGATCATTTCTTCAATTTATGATCATTATTATTTTTGTTGCAGCACTCTGCCCCCGCAACTTTTGGGACGGGTCAACTTCTGAGAATTGTAAAGTTCCAAGAGTGAGAGTGTTTGATAACTTCTTCCCCGGCTCCCGGACACGCCGACTGATGTTTTTGGACTTTTTTTCCCCCTCTCTCGTTTTTCCTGCTGAAAGCGCTACCCCGTGTCCTGAGTCTCAGTCGGTCTCCAGGTTGCTGTTTCAACCCACCCAAAGGCACTTGTGTCAGAGAGTACCCCGCCAGAGCCCGAAATTCTCGCTCCTGTTTCCGAACAGAACTGATTCGTTCGATGGCTTTTCGGCTCCCGGGCGACCTGATCTTGGAGTTTCGTGTGCCGGCTGCCCGGCCCGCATGCGGCTGTGCGCTTTGCTCACTCTCTGTCTCCCTGTCACCTTTTAGTTCCTTACAAGCTCTTCACCGACCACGGGGGCCTGAACGAGAAACGCAAGCAGCGGCGCATCCGCACCACCTTCACGAGCGCGCAGCTCAAGGAGCTGGAGAGAGTCTTCGCAGAGACCCACTATCCGGACATCTACACCCGGGAAGAGCTGGCCTTGAAGATTGACCTCACCGAGGCGCGGGTCCAGGTACGCACACCGGGAAGCCGACCCGGCTCCTCCGCACGTGTCCGGGAAGGGGTGCGGGTGGTGAAGTTCGAAGCACTCCCCGGGGCCTCGCAGGAGAAGGGCCCAGGGACCGGGGACGATCGGAGCGGTTGGGCTTGGCGTGGCTGTGTGCACGGAAGGATCACGGTGCGCGCTCCTGGCAACGTATTCTAAGATGCAGTGTTTCCGCCCGAGCAGAGGCATCTGGGCCTTGGGACGCGAGTGAGCGAGGCGGCTTTGGGGACAGGAAGTGCTCCGTGGGAGGAGGGTGTGCAGAATTTTCGCTTGTGTTTTTTGCCAAATGCTTCCTAACTTAAGCGCCTTTAACCCGGCGTCACGGCGTATAGGTGCCTTTTCCCGGGAGCTATGACTTGCATCAGGGTCGCAAGGGGACTGTGACTCCTTGAAGGTCAGGTTTCCCGGCTTACTCCAACAGTGAGGGACACAGGTGCGCTCACAAGCCGGCCCCGGCGCCTCTTTGGGTGAGCCCTCCACGCAGGGGCGGTGCGCACGGTCGCGCGCTCCGCGGGACCCAGAAGCCGGGGATGGCCAGCCGGTACCAGAGCCGTAGGTCTCCTCCTCCTTCTACCAATTAGACCTGAGGCCTAGGGGAGGATGGCGAGCTTGGGGGTTGTCCAGGAAGCAGACTGAGCAAAGGCCCGCTATAATAAGGGCTTGCATTTCAGGATCTTTCTGGGACCTTTCTACCTCTCCTGCAAGCAACCATTTCCCTGGCATGCTCAGCTCGTCCTAAGAAAGGTTTCCCGAGGATGCACTGTCAGCAAGGAGGGGTAGACCTGGTGGACCTGATGCACGCGGGGGAGACCGCGGCACACCGGGAAGGGGAGCATGTTAAAACGAGCTGCAGGGAACGTGGGCCGCCCTAACCGGCGTTCTCCTCTCCCTCTTCCTTCCTCCTGCCCTGTGTCCCCGTCCCCTTCCCCACCCCTCCCGGACCAGGTGTGGTTCCAGAACCGCCGCGCCAAATTTCGCAAGCAGGAGCGCGCGGCGGCGGCCGCGGCGGCGGCGGCCAAGAACGGCTCGTCGGGTAAAAAGTCTGACTCCTCCCGGGACGACGAGGGCAAGGAGGCCAAGAGCACCGACCCGGACAGCACGGGAGGCCCGGGCCCCACCCCCAATCCCACCCCCAGCTGCGGGGCGAGCGGCGGCGGCGGCGGCGGGCCCAGCCCGGCGGGCGCCCCGGGGGCGGCGGGGCCCGGGGGCCCGGGAGGCGAGCCCGGCAAGGGAGGCGCGGCGGCGGCGGCGGCGGCAGCGGCGGCGGCGGCGGCGGCGGCGGCGGCGGCGGCGGCTGGAGGCCTGGCGGCGGCGGGGGGCCCCGGACAAGGCTGGGCTCCCGGGCCGGGCCCCATCACCTCCATCCCGGATTCGCTGGGGGGCCCCTTCGCCAGCGTCCTCTCCTCGCTCCAAAGACCCAACGGGGCCAAAGCCGCCTTGGTGAAGAGCGGCATGTTCTGATGGGCGGTCTCGCGGCGCGCGGGCCGGGCCCGGGCGGGCGAGCAGGCGAGCGCGGAGGCTCGGGGCTCTTGTCGCCGCCGCCGCCCAGGTTTGTCGTCGAGGGCCCGACGCGATCGCGGTACGAGTAAAGAGAAAATGGCGACGTCCCGTTCCAGCCCCACTCTTACCCCCTTCCTCGACCCCCGAACTCAACAACCACCACAAAAATATTTCCCTGGCTTCGTGCCCTCCCCGGACCGCGCAGAGGGGCTCGGGCTGGGCCTGCGGATGGGGGGCACTCTCAGGGGGCTGTGTCTGCGTGTTGGTGTGTGTCTGTCCCGGGGAATGTGTGTCCGCGGCCCGAGCAGGTGATAGGGAGAGGCGGGGGAGGTGCGCCACCAACTCAGCGACTTGCTTAGAAAAAGGGAAAAATAGACAGCAAAAAAAATCAAAGTTCGGAAGGCAGCAACCATTGAAAGACCCAACAACCCAGAAAAGTTTTAAACACACACACACAAGAAAACAAATTCAAGGGGAGAAGGCGAGAAGCTGCGGCCAGCGCTGTCTGGGGACTCGATCTTGGGAACCCCTCAATTAGCGCCCTCCCGACGGCGCGGACTCTCTCGGGGCTCCTCTTCAGGGGAGGGGACGGTCGCCTTTCCAGACGCCCCCTCCCTTCCTGTGCTATCCTTGGGCTTGTGCCCCTGCGGCGGCGACTCCCTCAGACTGTCCCGGTGGCCCAGGTGACTTTGTCGCGCCCGCCCGCCTGTCCCGCCCCACGCGCCTCGGAACTCAGCGCAGCAGCCACCCCAGCCGCCCAGGCCAGGAGACGCCTTTTCATCCACAAACTCTGCAGGCTGGGTCTCATAGTTCGCAAACTTCTTTTCCGCTCGCTCCTTCCCTCGGCCGGCGTTTTCCTCTTCTTCCACCAGCTTTTACTGAACTCTTGGGCGCTTCTGGGGAGCGGAGTCCGTCGCGGTCCTCGTGGCCGGTGGCGGGAGGAGCCGGCCGCGCAGGCGAGGGCGCACACCGGAGCTGGCAGGCGCGCCTCGGTTTGCATTCCGGTCCCAGCGATCCCACCTGGACTCACCCGAACGGGGGATGGATTGTATATGGACAGTCCCATTCTTCGCGCAGTTTAGACACCTCTGTTGGAATTTGTTTATTTTGTTTGTTTTTTTAATTTTAAAAGGCACAAACTCTAGCTATTAGTTGAATGTCGGGGCTTTACCTTTTTCGGTGTCTTTCTACGACTGTGTTCTGTGACTCAATCGTATCGTGTTAATATCAGTACAGACCGTCTCCTCTGCGTGACTGTATAATGTTTCCCCCCTTGTAGTCTATGGCGTGTCTTTATGGCGTAATAAGGTTCTCACGGGTTCAATCCTTTAATCTTTTGTGTTTAGCGACAACGCAATTCAGACAATGGTATCTGTTTCTGTTATCAGGTGCATGTCTGTCTGATTTCTTTTTTTTTTTCTTGTTGGACTATGTTTGTGAACATAATTGTCATAAGTTATGTTTCATATTTTTGGATTTATTTATATGTGTTATAATGAATGCTTCTATTTAAAAGGGAAATATTTCTACATGTGCATATAGTTTTCCAAGAGTGTACCATTAACTTGATTGTTGATAATAAAAACAAAAAGCAAGTCTAACAGTTGAACTCTTCTGGTTTTTTAAAAATCATTTTTGTTTGCTTGTTTTGAGTCAGGGGTCTCGCTCTGCTGCCCAGGCTGGAGTGCAATGGTACAATCACAGCTCAATCCAGCCTCAAACCCCTGGGCTCAGACGATTCTCCCACCTCAGCCTCCGGAGTAGCGGGGACTACAGGTACTTGCTACCACACCCGGCTCATTTCTTGATATTTTGTAGAGATGAGGTCTTGCCATGTTGCTCTGGCTGGTCTCAAACTCCTGGGCTCAAGCAGTCCTCCTCCATTGGCTTCCCAGAGTGCTGGGTTTACAGGTATGAATCACCATGCCCAGCTTGTTTTTAAATTTTAATTTAAAAATGTTAAGGACAAAGAAAATTGTACTAGGTAGGAAGAATCCCGCTTGGCTCTGGATGACTAGGGGAGCTGGGGCATCTACACTCATGCAGCCAAATTCAGCCAGATATACCATTTAGCACTTGGGAGAGCAGGCAGTATTCTTGTTTGTGCTAATTTGTCCATCAGTTCCTGGGTGCAAAAGAATACAAGGCGTTGATAAAGGTGCTCAAGTCTGTGTGGAGACTGTGGCTCTGTGGACTAGGCAGTGACCAGGGTCCGATTTGAGTTCGGATCTTTGAAGTGGACTTGAAATGAAAGTGTGGTTTCTTCAGGACCAATGGCATCCGACAAGGTGTCCGCCTCCACCTCCCTAAGCCTGGCGGATACCCCAGGGTGCTCAGCATGGGCAGGTGGGTCAGGGCAGTACCAGGCACTGGGCCCCAGTGCAGCTCTGCTGAGGTGGTGTGTCAGAGAAACAGCTTTCACAGCTAGAACCAAGAGAGTGCTGTGTGGGGCAGGTTGTGTTGTCCTTGCAGTTTCTGACTACCTTTCAAAACAAGACTGTGATGTAGGTACAATGCCGTTGCTTTCTTTTAAATAGATGGCGGATGGAGGCAACAGAGGGTTGACTTCCAGAAGAGCCCTTGGTTTATGGGGACAGAGCCAGACTCTGAACAATGAAAATCAGATCTGGAGCCTGCACCTTGACTATACCAGTGGGTCCCAAGTGTGACTTGGTGACCAGCAGCGGCTGCACGTGGGGTTTGTTAGATGCAAATGTTGGGACCTACCCTAGAACTACAGAATCAGAAATTCTAGGGATGGGACCTGCAGTGTGTTTTAACATACTCTAGAGAGGATGTGAGAACTGCTAAAGAACACGCTAAAAAACCCAAGCAGGAAAGTTCCAGAATTGGGACCTCGTTGGGAACAGGTGGAAAGGGGTTCTGGCAGCTTCAGTGATCTGATTTTGGTGGGAAGAGGTCTTCACCACAGTTCCAGATGGAATCCTGCCTCTCCCTTAGACTGTTTGGGTCACCTTCAAGAAGAAGCCTTATGTGGACTTCTAGTACTTACCTTGGTGCCTCTCTGGTTGGGCATGATCAATACATAGCTCATTTGAAGGGAGACCAGTCTGCCTCCTCTGGTCTGAGGATTAGCAGCTGATTTGTCAGGGCTTCTCATCGTCAGCATCCAAATATGGCTTACATTTGATCAGGCAAGTTCATGCGGATATCTCAAAGCTTCGAGTCATATCAAACTTCTAATTGTCTTTCTAAGAGGCTTTTAAATAATCTTTGCAAAGTTCCGTCTCTAAATGTCCCTCAGTAAACCCTCTAAAACAGTGTTGCCATTAACCATGCTAGTCTAAAATGCCAGCAATTGCCAGGCTCCTTCAGTTCCAGTCTTTAGTTGTAGGTATAACGTAGAAGGTCCGAGAGGGGCAAAATGAAGGAAAAGAGTTTATTGACAAAAAGAGCATTCACAGTCCAGGGAACCTAGCCTAGGGCTTGGTTAGAGAAAATTTCACCTTCCCTTAGGCACTAAGGTCCATCAAGTAGGTAAGTCTCTGTACGCTGATGGGCAGGTTAGTGCACAGGCATTCTAGAGGAAGCAAGACCAGCAGAGAGAAAGAAAACAAGACATAGAGAGAGGAAGGAGAAGAGGGACAGAGAAAAAGGGGGGAAAACAAATAGGCACAGTTTTTGGAAACCCCACTGAAGGCCTAGAAATTCTTTCAGATGTGAATAAACTGATGATCCTTTTCTTGGCCTAGATCTATTTTGAGTGACTTGTCTCCAGGGCAAGGGCAACTCTGGGGATTGGTGAGGAAACACTGTTTCTCCCTGTCCCTAACTCTCCCCCACTCCACCAGCTTCCCAGAAGATTGTATTGTAAATGTCTGGAGCACCCAGTTTTAACATTTAAATATCACTTCTTTTTTTGAGATAGGGTCTCCCTCTGCTGCCAGGCGGAAGTGCAGTGGTGCGATCATAGCTTACTGCAGCCTTGACTTCCTGGGCTCAATTGATCCTCCCAGCTAGGACTATAGGACTACAGGCATACATCACCACACTTAGCTATTTTTTTTTTTTTTTTTTTTTTTTGAGGCTGTGTCTCACTCTGTCATCCAGGCTGGAGTGCAATGGCACAATCATGGCTCACTGCAACCTCAATCTCCTGGGCTTAGGTGATCCTCCTACCTCAGCCTCCCAGTTAGCTGGGATTACAAGTGTGCACCATCAAACTGGGATAATTTTTTTGTTTTTGTAGAGTTAATTTCTCACTATGCTGCCTAGGCTGGTCTCAAACCTCTGGGCTCACACAATCCTTCCACCTTGACTTCCTGAAGTGTTGGGATTACAGGTGGGAGCCACTGCATCTGGTCTACTGGCTAAGTTTTTATCTTTATTTTTGCAGAGACAGGGGAGGGGGGGTCTCATTATGTTGCCCAGGCTGGTCTTGAATGCCCGTCTTCAAGTAATCCTCCCACCTCAGCCTCCTAGAGTGCTGGGATTATAGACAAGAACCACGGTACCCGACTTTTTAATTTGGGTCACCTCTGCTTCTCTTATTGACCAAAGCAGCAAACTGTAAGAAGGCAAGTTTATGATCAAATGCAAAATTATGTCCCCATAATATGATGGAGCCTAGCAGCAGGACACTGTGTGTCTCTCAGATTGTGTCACTTCCTTGGATCCCTGTACAGTGTGAACAAGCTCACTCTCACTTTTCCTCTCCTAAGACATTTGCATTTTGGCTCATCAAGGCATCCTCTTTCCTGGCAACTCTGGGACCACATGTGACTTCAAAAAAGCCGCAGAGCCGATGCCAGATGGCCACCTTATGCCAAGTCTCCTTCAAGATGGCCGAGTACAGAGCAGCAGAGAGTGGGTTTAGAGGGAGGAGATAATCCAGCAGATAGGAGCTGTCCATACCTCACCCCAGTGCTCTCCAGGACCTCTGCATGTCCATGGGCAGAATCAAGGGAGACAGGGAAAAAATACATATATTTTTTTCACAGACCTCTACCTGAAGTCTAGCATTTTCCTCAATGTTGAATGTAGGCAACAGTAGTCATTATCACAGGAAAACAGCCTATGGCTTGATGGAGATGGCCCTTGATTCAGGGAAGGGACCTGCATCACCTTATGTGGCAAATAACATACTCCCTCTGAGTCGAATTTATCAACCTTCATTATGAGTAATAATGCACAGTGTGGGGTTGTTGGGGGGATTAAAAATAATATAACAATAAGTACCTAATATTTGTTTTTAGCAAATGTCAGATAGGACAATGATGATGATGATGATGATGCAACTCCTTCATCTTTTCTTTATCTCTCTTCCTCAGGCCTCAGAAGATTAAAAAGAGCCCTCGATGGTCACTTAAGTCAATGGTCCAAGAGCACAGAGTGTGAGTGATGATGCAAAGATTGGAGTTGTAGAACTTACTGAGGGTGGACAGGAACAGACTAGAATCGCCAAGGGCTGACGAGTAACCCCTGATAATATTTACTGAGAGTTTATCATACACCAGGCACTGTTTTAAATTTACAAGCTTTAATGCATTTAGTCCTTGTGACTACCCTATGAGAAAAGCACTGTTTCTATTTCTTTTTTTTTTTTCCCTTATGAGGAAACTGAGGCATTGAGTGGTTAGGTAACATGCCCAGGGTCACATAGCTAGTAGTGTTACAGCAGGAATTCAACCCCACCTGGGAGGTCTCCAGAGCCCATTTACCACTGCTCTTAGAGCCTACACAAGAGAAAGAATTCAGTTTAGCCCACAAGGTCACACACTATCATACCCAGGGGAAGATTTTTTTCAATTTTTAGAATATGTGGTACAATTCAGGATTAGGTATACAAGTGGTCATTGTACAGGTGAAGCTTGAGCCTCCCTTTGGCCCCCACTTTTCCTGGTTTCAGATCTGGTACCCTTATTGATATCGTGTGCCCCTCCCTACCCTGGGAGTATCCCACTACTGCCAATCGCTTTCTTATAGTATTATGGTAAATGTTCAGTGTCCGCTTATGAGTGAGAACATGTGGTACTCTGTTCTTTGTTTCTGTACTAGATCACTGAGAACGATAGAATCTAAATTCATCCAAATTGCTGCAAAGTCCATATGTTTGTCCTTCTTTATGGCTGCGTAATATTCCACTGTGTATATGTACCACATTTGTTTTATCCAGTCTGGTTTCAATGGGCAACACACTTGGTTCCATGGTTGTTGCTATTGTGAATAGTGCTGCAATAAACATACGAGTACAGGTATCTTTTTTGTAGAATAATTTGAGTTCCCCTGAGTATATTCTCAGTAGGGGGATTGCTGGGTCATATGGAAGGTCAATGTCTAATTCTTTTGGAAATCACCACACTGTTTTTCAAAGAGGTTGCACTAGTTTGCATTCCCACCAGCAATGTAGAAAGCGTTTCTTTTCCTCCGCATCCTCACCAGCATCTGTTATTGTTTGTTTTATTAATGATGGCCATTCTAACTGGGGTTAGGTGGTCTCAACGTGGCTTTGATTTGCATTTCTCTGATTAGTGAGGCTGAGCACTGTTTCATGTGTCTGTTGGCTGTCCGTATATCTTCTTTTGAGAAGTCTATTCATGTCTTTTGCCCACTTTAAAATGGGGCTGTTTGTTATTTTGAGTTCCTTGTAGATCCTAGATGTTAGGTCTTTGTGAGATATACAATTTGCTAATATTTTTTTCCCATTCTGTGGGCTGTCTTCCCACTCTTTTGATGGTTTCCTTTGCTTGACAGGAGCTTTTCAGTTTGATGAATTCCCACTTGTCTATCTTATCTCTCATGGTATGGGCACTTGGGGTTTTGATCAGGAATTGGTTGCCAGTTCCAGTTTCCATAAGGATGTCTCCTGCATTTTCTAAGGTTCTTATAGTTTGAGGTTTTATGTTTAGGTCTTTGATCCATTTAGCATTGTCTTTGTGCCAGGAGATTTTGAAGAAGACTTCAGAAGGCAGGTGAAGGTTAGAAAGGGTGATAGGAGGAGCAGTGGTGGGAAGGGAATTCCAGCCAGTCTCAGATCGAAGTCCTAGGCTTGGAAGGAGCAGGTGCTAGGATCCCCAAGAGGAGGGAAAGTGTTTTCTGTAAGGCAACGTATTTACGGCTCACCCTCTCTTTCTGCTGAGTGAACAGGACCAGGAGTAGCCAGGGTGTGGAACATGGCGAGAGAAAGAACAGTTACATTTATGAAGTGCAGAATGTTGGAGGGTGACAGGAATGGATATCAGGAATGGAGGTCAGCCTCTGGCGTCACTTATCGCCACCATGACAAATGGACGGTGCAAAGGACAAAAGCCCACCTGAATCCTTCATGTTCCAGCCTAGATTTCAGAGTAGCAGTCCACAAATCTATGTGGATAGATAATGACTCAATGTCTTTACCCAACAGTATTTCCATGTTGGAAAGTAAAGCATGATGCAAAATCCTGGGACCTCAAGAGACCATTAGGCAGGGTTACCTGAAAATAGTCTATGACCATGTCCCTGTCACCATGGTAGACATTTTGGATTGTGTTAGTCTTGGGTTAATTCATGGGTTCTTAACCTTGGGTATATATATATATATATATATATATATATTTTCCACTAGCCATTACCTGAAGTCTAGCATTTTCTTCAGTAGGCAACAGAGCTACAGTAGTGATTGTCAGTGCCTGTGACCTTGTCACTGTTGGAAATCACAAATATTTTCATTTCACAGTTTTAGAAGCTGTCTTGATATACCATTTATATTCACCATTTGTTTGAAATTACAATAATTACTAGACCAGCTATTATATCTTTTTATTTGATATATTACTAAAGAAACACACATGTTATTATATCACACATTTGTTTTAAAACATTTTAGATAACTTTGTTTAAATTGGCTTCTTTTGTGATCCTATGCATCTTATTTTACTTTTATATTCTTTTTCATTTAAAAAACTTATTCATTTATTAAGCAAATCTTAAAGTTTATTTTTAATTGGCAAATAAAAATTATATCTATTTATTATGTACAATAGGATGTTTTGAAATATATATACTGTGGAATGGCTAAATCGAGCCAATCAACATATATATTACCTCACCTACCTATCATTTTTTGTGGTGAGAACATTAAAATCTACTTAGTGACATTTACCAATACAATACATTGTTATTAACTGTGGTCACCATGCTGTACAACAGATCTCTTGAGACCAGGTCCAGTGACTCACGCCTGTAATTTCAGCATTTTGGGGAGCTGAGGCAGGAGGATTGCTTGAAACCTGGAGTTTGAGTTCAGCTTGGGCAACATAGGGAGACCTCATCTCTCCAAAAAAAATCACATTAGCCAGGCATGTGGCATGTGCCTGTGGTCCCAGCTACTTGGATGGATGAGGTGGAAGGATAGCCAGAGCCCAGGAGGTTGAGGCTATGGTGAGCCATAAATTATGCCACTGCACTCCAGCCTGGATGACAGAGTGAGGTCCCAACTCAAAAAAATAGATCTCTTAAACTTATTCCTTCTACCTAGCCTAATTCTGTATCCTTCAACCAATATGTCCCCAATCCTTCCCAGCCAGGTTTTATCATTTGTGTTTAAAAACATTATGCTAGCCAGGCTCGGTGGCTCAGCCTGTAATCCCACGCTTTGGGAGACAGAGGTGAGTGGATTTCCTGAGCCCGCAGATTCGAGACCCGCCTGGGCAACTTGGCGAGACCTCATCTCTACAATAAATCAAAAAAATTAGCTGGATGTGGTAGCGCGCACCAGTAGTTCCAGCTACTTGGAAGGCTGAGGCGGAAGGATCGCCTGAACCCAGCAGGTCGAGGCTGCAGTGGCCGGGAGCGGCCACTGCACTCCAGTCTGGGTGACAGAGTGAGACTCCAACTCAAAAACAAAACAAAACAAAACAAAACAAAAAAACATTATGCTGAGAAGTGGCACCTGGACTTCACCAGACTGCCAAGGTGTCAATGGCACCCACACCAAAAGCTAAGAGCTCCTGGTTAGCTGATGAGAGCAGGGTGTTCCGTCTCTCTGTGAAGCTCTGACTCTAAGGAACTTTCTCCAGGACCAGAGCTGGTGGTCATTTTATTTTCTAGGTGGAAGTAATCTTAGAGAAGTTGCAGACCTGTTCCAAGCTCCTTCAAAGGACGAAATAGAATAAAACAAGCCTTCCAAGCTCAACAAAGAAAGTTCCAGAAACTTATAGACCACTGGTTGGGTGGAGGTGACAGGGAGGCAGTCAGGGAGAGCAGAGGGTGATTCAAAGTTTTCAGCAGAGGTGATTCAAGGCCATCCTCTCAGTATTTATGGGGGATTTTCTTGGGCTTGGCTGCTGGGCTGAGTACACCCCAGAGAACAGCCCTCTAGAAAAACAGCTATCATACTATCAAGATCCAAAGCTATTGAGTCTTAGTTAAGGTCACACCATTAATAATGGCAAACAGAGACTTAACCCCAAATTCAGCCTCCTAAACAAAGAAAGCTAAAAGAAGAAAAAAGGACACAAATTCTTCACCTACCTAGCTGTCACTCACTTTATTTTTTGTCTGAGCCTGAAGCTATCTGGTGTGTCAGACTACCGCAAGGCCAAGTCATTGAGCAATAATGTTGCTTTAGCCATGTGTTTGATGTCAAAGGCTTTCCACGGGGGAAAGTCAGACATCAAGTGGAAATAAAGGCCTCTTACCTGGATATAATTTCATTAGGGAACATAGTGGATGACTATTTGCTCTATGACTTTCAGATGATTTAAGCGGTGATTTCCAGAACAGGAAGAGCCTTGGTATAAAACTAATTTCTTTAGGGCCCTAAAGGTGGGGCCACCTTGGACCAAAGTGGAGCCATAAACCTGGTTTGTTCAAACAAGATCCTGTGCTTTTTGGAGTACTCACTCAGCATTAGATACTCTGCTAGCTTTTTTTGCATTTATCTATGCGGTCTCTCAAGACTCTTCAGGTAGATCTTACTGTTCTGAAGAAAATCCAAGAGATAGGAAGGCCAAAAAACTTGCTCATAATTCCAGAGCTGGCAAGGGCCAGAAGTGAGCTCCAAACCCATGTCCCTTTAACACTAAAGCCCCATCCTCTGGGGCTTCCAGAGTCCAGAGACATCACTCACATGGCCTAGAAATCAGCACTGCCCTTAGCAAATGTTGAAAAGGGCAGAGAAGGTGTTAAAAATGTTCTGGAATTACAGAGCGGTAATGGCTGCACAACTTTTTCAATATACTAAGACCCACTGAATTGTATATTTTAAAAGAGTAGTTTTATAGCAGGTTAATCCTCTCTCTCTTTTTTTTAAAGTAGAGACTAATACAAGAAACCCAGCAACCCTATTGTCTTCTCTATGTCTTTGACTTCTTTTTGTTTGTTTGTTTGTTTCTTTTTTTTTTTTTGAGAGGGTTTCACCTTCTGTCACCCAGGCTGAAGTGCAGGGGCACACTTACAGACCACTGTAGTCTGTCTCCTGGGCTCAAGTGATCCTCTTGTCTCATCCTCTTGAGTAGCTGAGATTACAGGCATGCACCATCATACCTGGCTAATGTTCCTATTTTTTTGTAGAGACAAGGTCTCACTTTGTTGCCCAGGCTGATCTTGAACTCTTGGGTTCAAGTGATCCTCCCACCTCAAACTCCCAATGTGTTGGGATTACAGAAATGAACCTCTGGGCCTGACAAAGTCTTTGGTTTCTTAAAGATATAGTTCATTGCTGGGCACGGTGGCTCATACCTGTAATCCCAGCAATTTGGTAAGTGGAGGTGAAATGATTGCCTGAGCCCACGGGTTCAAGACCAGCCTGGGCAACATGGTGAGACTTGGTCTCTACAACAAATCAAAAAATTAGCCGGGCGTGGTGGGGCACGCCTGCAGTTCCAATTACCTGGAAGGCTGAGGAGGAAGGATCGCCTGAGCTCAGCAGGTCGAGCCGTGAGCATGTCACTGCACTCCAGTCTGGGTGGCAGAGTGAGACTCTTACTTAAAAAAAACAAAACAAAAAACTCATCAACATGGTACCTGCATAATCAACGTTTGTATACCTAACCCTGAATTGTACCCCACATCTTTATAATAAAAATAAATAAATAAATAAAAAGATATGATTCATATATACCTTCTGTCTTAGTCTGAAGTCAGAGCAACATAAATTAGCAGAGAGGAAAGATAGCAAAAAATATTACACTTTTAAAAACCAATTAACTCTTTTTTGAGGCTAGAGAATGTGTCTTTTCCAATATTGATTTATAACAAAGTGAGCAAAACATTCTTAAGGCATATAGCTTTTGGTTCCCTTTCATTTCTTCCTACATTGTCACTGAAAGCCGGAGGCCCTATTAAAATATCCAGACATTCTTTTTGTTTTTGAGTTGGAGTCTCACTCTGTTGCCCAGACTGGAGTGCAGTGGCCGCTCCCGGCCACCACAGCCTTGACCTGCTGGGCTCAGGCAATCCTTCCGCCTCAGCCTTCCAAGTAGCTGGAACTACAGGCGCGCGCTACCACGCCCGGCTAATTTTTTGATTTATTGTAGAGATGAGGTCTCGCCAAGTTGTCCAGGCGGGTCTCGAACCCGCGGGCTCAGGCAATCCACTCATCTCAGCCTCCCAAGGTGCGGGATTACAGGCTGAGCCACCG
>CAUYQG010273517.1:0-16504 GCA_963574415.1 Tarsius wallacei
ACCTGCTCTGGAAGGTTCCGGAGACAGTTGCCAGAGAGGTTCATGACGGCCACGTTGAAGAGGCCGAGGAAGGCGCCCGCCTTGACCTCCTGGATCTGGTTGTGGTCCAGCGTGAGCACCTCCAGCTGCCCCAGGCCCTCGAAGGCACGCTCGGCCAGCTGTCGGATGCGGTTGTGGCCTAGCTGCAGCTCCTCCAGGAAGTGCAGGTCCTTGAAGGTGCGGGGCCGCAGGCTGGCGATGGAGTTGTGGGAGAGGCGCAGCACGTGCAGGCCCAGCAGTCCCGGGAACGTGTCCTCCAGGAGGCCGGCCACACGATTGTGCGACAGGTCCAGCCAGCGCAGCGCCTTCATGCCCAGGAAGGCGCCCGGGGCCACGGCGGCAATGAGGTTGCGGTCCAGGTAGAGCTTCTGCAGTCGGGGCAGCTGCACGAACACGTTGGCCTTGATGCTCCTCAGCGCGTTCCTGCTCAGGTCCAGCTCGCGGAGCTCGCTCAGCCCACAGAACAGCACCGGCTGCAGGTAGGCCAGCCTGTTGCCCGCCAGCACCAGCTCGCGGAGGCGGCCCAGGCCCCGGAAGGCCGTGTCAGGCAGCACTGCCAGACTGTTCCACCCCAGGTTGAGGTCCCAGAGGTGGGCGAGGCCCTCGAAGAGGCCGTCCTCCACCCTGCTCAGGAGGTTGTTGTTGAGTCCGAGCGAGCCCAGGCCAGGTGTGTGCACGAACGTGCCAGCCGCCAGGCTGTGCAGCCGGTTCCGCTGTAGGTGCAGATGGTACAGGTTCTGCAGGCCCAGCAGTGCCTGCGGCTGCAGGCCATCCAGCTGGCTTCCCTGCAGGTTGAGGAAGTCCAAGCTAGACAGGTTCCGGAAGGCCGCAGGGGGGATGGTGGAGAGATTGTTGCCGTCCAGCCACAGGGCCCTGGCGCCATCCGGAAGGCCGTCGGGCACCCGCGTGAGGTTCCTTGAGCTGCAGAAGACGCTGAGCTCGTCCGTGTAGTCATCGTAGTTGCAGGTGCAGATGGCCGGGCACTGTGGGCCCTCGGCATCCCCTGGCATCCCGGACTCTGCTCCTTTCAGGCCGTGAGGGCCCAGAGCCACCCAGGACACCAGCATCAGCACCAGGCTCAAGCCTCCTGTGGGGGGAGAGGCTTGGGCAGGCAGCACCCAGGAGAGCTTTGAGAGCGCCTTGCCCTTCCTGGTGAGACTCTGGGCCACTGCAGCCACAGGTGCCCACATGTGAGCCGGGCCACGCGGCAGCCACTTAGGTACGGGTGGGACCATCAGGTCCTCCAGCTCAAAAGCAGACTCTGCACTTTCCACCCCTTGGGGCCATGGGGTGGCCGTCCTGTCTCTGCAGAGGACACCGAGAGCTCGGCTCTCTGGCTTCACCCAGGCCACGTGGGCATGGCAGGCAAGTCCTGGCCGTCAGGCCATGTGGCAGGCTGCACCCCCAAGGCAGGCACTCCAGCCAGGCCAGGCTGCCACGTTGGCCTAGAGGAAGGGGAGGGAACTGAGCCGTTGGCCAAGATCTGGCCATGTTTGGAATATTCTGGAGCAGGTCTGGATGGGGTACTCACTCGTTGCCCTTGGAGGCTATACAGTGAACCAGCACTCCCTGCCCCATTAGGGCCCTGTACTAAGGGCCATCCAACCTACCTGCACCCAGGTCTTGACCCAGCACTTTGGGGGACACCTGAGCACAGCTGTGGGGCAGATGGGAGCCCCAGTTGTGGGCTTAGCGGGGGTCAAGTGCATCTCATTACAGGGAACAGCAGGCCGCACTGCCCTGGCCAGCAGCCTCCCTGGCAATGGCACCCCAAAACACCACCGCACGGTCCAGCCCCTGCCCCCGGACAGCATGGGATCCTGGGATGGGGGCTCCCACCTGCGGCTCTTATGCCATGATGGAGTAGGGGGGTCCCTGGGACTTTGGCCCAGGCTTGGTGCTTGCCCAGGCCTGGGCGCACCCCACAGAGACGGTGGGGGATGAGGGCTGTCTCCGCCCATGCCAGGCCCCGAGAGGCTGGAGGACAGTGGGCCCACCTGGTGAGTGGACCTGGGCCAGGCCCACCATGTACCTCGCCTCAGTTTCTGCGCTCCGTCATTGCAGGAGGGAGGGCTCATCCCTGTCTGTGCCTGGCCCTGCTTCTCTTGTGCCACCCGCCAGACCCTGGGGCACAGGAGAGGAGGCTGAGGGAATGGCAAAGACCCTCTGGTGCCCAGCCCAGCTGTGTCCCTCTCCTGCCTCCAACAGCTGTGTTCCCGACCGTGGGCTCCCAGAGCTGAGCCCTCCAGAGCATCCCTGGGAGCCACCTGGGCCTTGCCCCCGTGGGCTTGGGGACACTCAGGGCATCTCACCTTTCCTCAGAGCCATCCCGCGTGCAGAGCGAGCCGCAGGCAGGCAGCAAGCAAGGGCACGTCTGTGCCGGCCGTTCCTGCCCTCTGGATTTCCCCACTTCAGGGCAGTGCTTGTCGCTGGCCCGGCCCTGCTGGCCCCAGCTCTTTTAACCCTCTCGTTCCGGGCGGCCGGTGTCTGCACCAGTCCCCAGGTGCAGACGGTGCAAGGGGTGATGGGGGGCAGTCCAAAGCCTCTTTTGGGGTTCAAAGTGGGCTGTGGTGTGGCTCTGAGAGTCACTGGCCAGTTCCCCTGCAGGATGGGCTGGGGCAGGACGTCCACCTCGGAGCAGCCTTGGAGGGGCTGGAGCTGGAGGCAGTTCTGGGAAACAGTCCTGGCCAGTTTCTGCCTACAGGCGGGAGGCCTCAGGTAGCCCCTGGGATCTTGGAGCTCCTCCCAACAGCGTGAGCAGACAGCCCTGCTGGGGCTCAGCAGGGCCACCGGCTACCCTGGATCCCGCCTGGCTGCCGCCACACCGCCCTCCCACCCTCCCTGGGGTTCCCGAGAGCCTGGTGAGATCTGCTGTCAGGCTCCCAGGTCTGCCCATCCTATCCTGTGACCTCAGGGTCGCTGGTGTCTGGCCACTGCCCCGCCCCTAGTCTCTTCTAGGAATGCCTGGCGGGGCTGCTGGCTGCCTGTTTGCTTTCCCCAGCACTGTCCTCCCCGGAAGAGGCAGGCGGGGAAGAGTGGGGGGGGCGCCTGGCCTCTAAAGCTGGGTCTTGGGGCCTGATAACCAGCCTCCGCTTGCCCCCTGCTGTCCAAGGCACCACTGAGGGTACAGCTACCCCTTGGTCACCCAGCGTATGCGCAGGGGCCACAGGGACATGTGCCTGTGCCAGGCAGGGGAGAAAGCCGTCTGTGCCAGGAGAAGCCACGGTACCCGCTCCCATCTGCCCCAGCCGGGCCGTGGCTCCCCTCCGGCTCAGGCTACGTCTACCACCCACTGCCTCCCGGGGCCTGAGCAAGTGTGGCCCAGCTGCCATCCCAGCTGCCGTTCCCCCCACCCCCAACGACCCTGCAGGACCTTTCCACTGCTTGTCAGTTGGGCCTGCCCACCACTTCTCTGCCTGGGGCAGTGGAAACACGCGTGAGCCCAGAAGGGGCTGGAAAAGGCATGTATGGGGGCAGAGCAGGCTGGGGGAGGGGAGGCTGGAGCTCCCACCATGTGCCCCCAGCTTCCAGGGTGCCCCACCCCATGGCCGCCGCACAGGCCCCGCACGCGGGCGCCGGGGAAGCCGTGTCCGCTCCTTCCTTTTATTGAGAATTGATCCCTTTCCAAGTTGTCTCTCAGCTTCTCTTCTGAGAAATTATAGATCCACGGGGAGAAAGTCCACACCCAGAAAGACCCACAGATCAGTTTACACAGCAGAAAGTGCGGACTCAGCAGGGGCCCTGGGGCCAGCGGGGCTGGGCACTCTTCTCAGGAGAGGTTCCCGCGTTGGGGCCCATCTACCCTGTGTTGGGCTCTGCAGGGCTGGGGCACCCCTGTGCTCCACTCTCCAGGCGGATTGGGAAAGGAGAGCTGGTGGAACTGTCCTTTCTCTCTGGGAGCAGAGGGACAGGAATGCCTCCCTGCAGACCACAGGTCGAGCTTGGCATGCTGGGAAAGCCGTGTCCCAGGACCTTGGTGACTGGTTAGACAGTTTTAAACCTCTTTGATTCCTGCGGTAACCCTGGGGCGGGCACAGCATGAAGGCTCAGCCCTGCATTCCAAAGAAGGCCCGGTCACCACCACCAGGGATGAGCCCTGCTCCCCTCAGCAACCCGTCCTGACTCTAGGCTGGTGGCAGCCTCAGCTTCTCCCCAGGAGTTGAGTTCTGTCTGGTTTTAATCCTAATGAGAATGGTGCCGTCAGGACGCATGGGTCTGGCTTCCTGTAGGACAGTGTCTGAGTGAGATGCAGCCACACGTGGCGTCCCCGTGTTCTCATCCACATCACGGATGCATCGATTCCTCTTGCTGCTGCTGGATGCCTGGCCCCTTCCAGAAGTGCCGCCCTGAGCCCTTAAGCACACGTTTCTGTGGGAGCCGCTGTGTGGTATCTCCATAGGCAGGCCGACTTTCCCAAGTCCCTGGGCAAGTCCTCTCTCAGGCGTGCCCTCGCCAGCGCCAGCGTTGAGCCCAGATGGAAGAGGGACTGGCTTTCGCTGTCCTGTGTTTTCTTGATTACTCGCAAGTCTGAGTGTCCTTCAGAGGCTCGCAGGCGCTCGGAGTGTCCTGTCTTAGCAAGTGCAGGTTAAAGGCTGCATTGAGCTGTCTGTCCATCTGATTCATGAGATGTAAAAGCATATCCTGGAGGCAAGCCCTCATCACATCACCAGTGTTTTCTCGTGTACTGTAGTGGTCTTTCTGTTTTCTCGTTGTGATCCTGGTGAGAACTCTACATCTTAACGCCAGTCCAGATGTCCCTTAATGTTGCATCTTGAACTTGGTTTCCCAAATGCCAACAGTAGAGATGGGAAAATGACAAAACCTTTTTACAGTGGTCCACCTCATCTTGCTGGTTTCAGGTCCTACTTGGTGCATGACTCGAACGTCTTCTGAAATGGCCTGTAACACTGTACCACGTTGCCTCTCGTTATCTACCCTCGAGCCGATGGCAAGCATGGGTAGGGCGCACACGTCCTCTTCTCCGTAAGGACTCCAGGTGCTGCGTGTCACTGTGTGAGCAGAGGGCCGTCGCTGTTCGCCCCATCAAGTCCACTGGGCTCCGTGGGAGCCGGGGCCCATTCTGGCTCTCGACCCCCACCCCCACCCGACTATCCATCTGCTGCCACACCATCCACACGAGGGCAGATTTTGGTAAGTTCTGACGTTTGTCCCACAGGAACTTTGAAGCAGCTTGTTGTGTCTCAAAAAAAGTCAAAACCTGTTGAATTCCAAGTGGTGCTGTGATTTGCGGAGTCGGCATCTTTGCAGTATCGAGTCTCCATCCCGGGACAGGCTGTTTCTCCCTTTCACTCAGGTCTCCAGTCTCTCAGTTGCGTTTTTGCAGATTTCTATGTTGTGATCATGTATGTATTTTTGAGGTTTTCTTTCCCTACATGGCAGTTGTGTTTGGTGTTATTATGTGTTATCTCTTCCTTAATTTCACTTGCTGTACATTGAGGCTGGAAGTGTCTTCTAGAAGCGTGTTGGGATGACATAAAACATCAAGCAGTGCGCTCCCTTTACCCTACAATTATTTTCTGAAACAGCCTTGTTGACGTACGATCTGTACAGCACAAAACTCACTTCCTGTAAGCATATAGGTCAGTGACTTGGTAAACGTGTGGAGCTGCGGCGGATGCTTGGACTGTGTCCACTGGGGGTTCTTACGGAACATGCTAGATACCTGTGTGCATGTCATTGGATGTGTGTTTAATTTTTCTCGGGTAGATTGTCAGGAGTGGAAATGCTGGTTCACATAATATTCCATCTTCTTAAAAAACTGTTTTCCAAAGCAATTATGTCCTTTTACAAAGCATAAGAGCTACAGTTGCCCCGCATTCTCACCAACATTTGGTAGCTTCAGTTTTTTTTTAGCTATTCCAATTGTAATTTGTTTTTCTTTGTTAATTAGTGATACTAAACACTTTTTCACGTGTTTATTGGCCATTCTTGTGTCTTCTTTGGTGAAACAATCTAGGTCTTTTCTCGTTTTTTAATAGGGTTGTTGATAGTCTTGAGTTGTAAGACTGTGTATTATGGCTACAGGACTATATGTTATAGATTGCTGGATGTAAGATTTGCAAGTATTTTTCCCAGTCTGTGGCTTGCCTCTAATTTTTTTAAGGTTGTTTCTTAAAGTACAAAAGCTTTTCATTTTAATGAAGTCCAATTTATTGATTTTTTTTCTCTATTATGGCTCCTGATCTTATGTCATATCTAAGAAATCTTTACCTACTCCAGGATCAAAAAGATTTTCTCCTACATCTTCTGAAAGTCTGATCGCTTACCTCTTACATTCAAGTCTGTGATCCACTTTGAGTTATGTGTATGGTAATTGTGGTGTGAGGTAAGTCTGTGTTCCCTTTTTTCCATGTGGATATCTAAGTGTCCTTATACTATTTGTTGAAAAGACGATCCTTTCCCCAGTTGACCATAAATATAAGGATTTATTCTAGACTCTCAGTTCTGACCCGTTGATCTACTTGCCTGTCCTTGTGCCATTATCATACTTCATTACTGTGGCTTTACAGTAAGTTTTGAAATCAGGTCATCTGAGCCCTTCAACTTTGGTCTTTTCAAAATTGTTTTGGCTCTTCTAAGATTCTTGTACTTCCATAAAAATTTAGGATCCACTTGTCACTTTCTCCAAAAAAGCCTGCTGGGATCTTGGTAGGGATTGCATGGGATCTCTGAATCCATCTGGGTAGAACTGACGTTCTTAATGATAGTCTTCTAGTCAATGAACATGGAATATCTTTCCATTTATTTAGACCTTTAATTTCTCGTAGCAACATTTTTAATTTTCAATGTATAATTCTTACATTTCCCTTATACTTCCTGTTTTATTAGTTGTGGTGCTATGAAATCTTAGTTTCATTTTTGGATTGTCATTACCGTATAGAAAGACAGCGAATTTGTCTTTATCACTCTTTTATCCCAGGGCTGTGTTATTCCTAATGTTCCAGTTGTGCTTGTATCTGTATTCCTTATGATTTGCAATGTTGTCTATGAATAAAGACATTTTAACATTTTCCTTTCCAATACATACACTTTTTTTTTTGCATGCCCAGTACAATGTTGAGTAGAGTGTCTTGTTCCTGATTTTAGAGAGAAACATCGTCATTCACCAATTGTGGGTGCTGGATGTATGCTTTCAGTAGATACTGCGGAAGACGGAATAATTCTCCCCTCCAAAGACAGCCGTGTCCTAATCCCTAGACCCTGGGAAGATGTTAGGTCACATGGCAGAGGGGAGCTAAGACTGCAGATGGAATTGAGGCTGCAGATCAGCTGACCTTTGAACAGTGAGGTGAGTGTGGATTTTCCAGGTGACCCCAGTGTCATCGCAGCAGTCAGAAGTTGTTGGCATGAGGCAGCAAAAGAACGGCCGCTGTTGCTGGCTGTGAGGACGGAGGAAGGGACCACAAGCCAGGGAATGCAGGCAGCCTCTAGAAGCGGAAGGGGAAAGGAGACAGATTCTCTCCTAGGCCCTCCAGAGGGAATGCCGTCCTTTCGATGCTGTGTCAGACTTCCTACCTCCAAAACAGTAAGATAGATGTGTGTGCTTGTAAATCAGTAAGGCTGTAGTGACTTATTACAGCAGCAGCAAACTAACACAGACGCCCTTGATAAGGCTGAGGAAGCCCCTTCTGTTCCTGACTTGATTCTTTCATCAAGAACAGTGTTGGATTTGTGTCAAATGCTTTTCTGCATCTACTGACTGGATCTTGTGGGTTCTGTCCTTTCTGTTAACATGGCCTAGAATTGCTTTTTAGAACTTTAATCAACTCACATTCCTGTGGTAAATCTCACTCGGTCATGGTGTAGCATGTTGCTGAACTGGGTTGCGGTATTTTAAAGATGTTTACATGTATTTCATGACAGACACCGAACTTCGGGGGCTTTTCTGCGATGTCTTCTGCTGGCTCAGCCTCTTACGCTGAGGAGTGTTCCCTTCTCTCCCTTCTGAACGTATGTGAATGGTGTTCTGACAGGATGCACTGGTGAAGCCACAGTCGTGGGTGTTTTCCTTGGACTTAAGCCTTTCCAGATTTTGTGTTAGAAGTTTGTTCAGATTTTCTATCTCTTTTTGAGTCCTAAGTGGTTTATGTCTTTGTGGGGATGTGCCAGTTCCACTGAGTTATCTCTTTTGTTGGCACAGTTTTCCTAGTGGTCCTTTATAAGTAAGTCCTGTCAATTCCTGCAGGATGGTAATGATGTTCCCTCATGCAATTATTTTGGTGGTTGATGTCTTCTCATTTTGTTGGTCAGTCTAGCTAAGGGTTTATCAATTTTGGTGACCTTTCCAAAAAACTAACGTTGGGTGTTTCTGTTTTCTCGTTCACTGATGTCCTCTCTGGTCTTTATTCTTTCTTTTCTCCTGCTTCTTTTGGGTTTCATTTACTCTTTTGTCTCGTTTATTAAGATAGAAGCCTACATTTGTTGAGACCTTTCTTTTCTCGTATAGGAGGTTAAAGCTATACATTTCCCTCTGAGCTCTGCTTTAGCTGCATTCCATAAGTTTTGATATCTTGTATTTTAATTTTTACTCCTCTACGACCCATATGCTGCTTAGAAGTGTTTCACTTAATTTCCCAACATTTGAAGTTTTCTACACTTTCTTTGTGTGGTAGCTCTCTAATTTTGTTGGGGTTAGAGAACATACTTTGCACAATTTTAATTGTGTAACTTTTATTGTGACTTGGTTTGTGGCCTATCATATGGTCTGCCCTGGAGAATGTCCCTTGAGTATTTGAAAGCAATATTGGTGAAATATTCTGTAAACATCAGTTGGGTCAGCTACGACAGCACTCGCTCCTCCACATCCTCGCTCTGTCTAGTTCTTCTATCAGTAATCGAGTGGAGCCTTATAATCTTCAGTGATCACTGCTGAGTAATGAAAGTACTCTTGACACCCACCACCTCTGCCCATTCAGATCATACAAGAGGCATTAGTGCATCCCCAGAGCATTGTTAGAAAAGAAACTAGGCCAGGCATGGTGGCTCATGCCTGTAATCTCAGCACTTTGGGAGGCCAAGATGGCAGGATTGTTTGAGACCATCCTAGGCAACATTTTGTAGAGAGTCTGTCTCTACAAAAAAAACAGCCGAGCATGGTGGTGCACACCTGTAGTCCCAACTACTTGGGAGGCTAAGGCAGAAGCATCGCCTAAACCCAAGAGGTCAAGGCGGCGGTGAAGCGTGATTGTGCCACCGCAATCCAGCCTGGGCAGCAAAGTGAGACCTTGACAGAAAAAAGAAACTAATTACTGGTTGACAAAATAAGTTAATGTCGTAGAGCATGAGCTGCCAAGGTTCTGGCCTAAGAATATTTGCTGACAAACAGGACAAACTCTGTGCTGGGGGCAGGGTGGAGGGGAGTGGGGAGGAAAGCAGGAGGGACCCACTCCTGCCTCCTCAAGGCCAGGCCCCGTGGAGCCCCACGTGGGTCTGTGGGTCTAAAGCCGACAGGCGATCCCTCTGCAGGGCAGGGCGTGCTCATGTGCACACACATGTGTGTGCCGGGGGCATAGTGTGAGCAGTGCCACCTTCCTCTCCGCTCGCAGGCCCCAGGCTGGAGTGGGTGTGCGGAATCCCCACCCTTCACACATTTACAGACAGGCTGACGTGATGGAGAAGAGTTTCAGAACACTGGGGAGAGGAGTGTACAATCATTACCAAGGTTCTAACTGTCACCAAACTGCAGTTCAACTGGTTAGTTGTGTGTTGTGTGAATTTTGCCTCAGGTTAACATTTTTGAAGTTTCAGATTAGCAGAAAACGGTCACTAAAGTCCTAAGCTGTTTTATAGCTGAAGAGAAATTTGCCACACTGGGACTCACACGTCTCGGAGCAGGGCAGTCAAGGCAGCTGTCAAAGAGAAAGTGAGGACTGTGTGACTCCATCTGACTACAAGAGGGAGCCCAATATCCAAATGCTGGCCTGCAGGAGGTAGAGCCCACCAAGGCGGGCAGACAGGACAGGTGAGCCCACCTCAGAAGCATTAGCAGAGGGTCAGGCCAAATGCCTCAAACATGGCTTGGTGAGAGAGAGACAGAACCCCACCAGACCACATCCAACCAGGGAAATGGAATAGAACAGTCGGAAATGCTTTAAATTTAAACATCCTCAGCATGGGAAGGAGGGCGCCACAATCAGGAATCAGGAATGAGTCGCAAAAACCCTCAGGTGTGGGTTTACCGCCGAGGCGGTAGCTTCAGTTCACCTCAGACATCTGCACACGCGTCAGAGGAGAAATAAAAATGAGAAGTAACCAAAGTGCCACACAGCCCGTGGTTGAGGCACTTAGCACAGAACGCTTAAGGGAGTGATCAAGAAGGAAAATGAAAGAGTCATGCGTAGTTAAAATAAGAGGGCAGAACCACAGTGGGAGCTCTGCTAGCGGGGTCACGGGTGCCAGACTAGAGACATGCAGTGTTGCAAACAAGAGTTGAAAATGCAGGAGAGGAAAATAAGCTTCAGAAGTCACAACCCTGTAATAATTGAAGAAACAATCACTAGGTTTAAAAAACCCACAACACACCAGGCTCACATGGTTTTATAGGTAGATCTTGGAAATACAGAACAGACTAGAATTACCTTCTGCAAACCTTCAAGGAAAGAAGCAAAGAAACATGAAGTTATTTATTAAATCCCAAAGCCAGACAGGGATTGTACAAGAAAGGAATCAGCAAATCAAATCCAGCAAATGGATTGGACTTAGCCCAAGAATCTATGACTTGGTATCAGAAAATCTGTTCACACAATTCCCCAGGTAAAAGGAGAACAGTTAACAGATGCAGGAAAAAACACTTGCTAAGACTCAGCTCCATTCGGGAGAATTTCTACCAAGCCAGGCCAGAAGGTAGGGGGTGGATGCATCTTGGGGCTGCCGGCCTTCCTAGTGGGGGGCCGCCTTGCCGTGCTTCCCTGGGAAATCCAGCCTCACTGCCCCCACGAGACGCCACGCTTTCTAGTTTTCTTCCTGCCTTCTCAGCTCCTTGTCGTCTCCCTGACCCTTGAACTTTCTGGACACCCTGACTGCACAGTGGTTGCACTCAGTCTTGTGGGTTCGGGACTCACGCTGGTAATGCCCTAATGTGATCTGCAGCCTGGGCTTCTGCCCACTCCTCCCAGCCGGATGTCTCATGGGTGTTGTACCCTGGCGGTCCCAGCTCATCGCCACAGGCTCCCGTGTGCCTCACCCTCACCCCATCCCGGTAAGTGGATACCGTCCTTGTAGGTGCCCAGGCCAAAACTCAGGGTGTTCAGGGCTCAGCCCCAATCCAGCAGATGTAGTTGTCTCGCCGGCACTTACATGGTCTGAGGCTCCCTCCTGAGGTCTGAGCCATCAGGGCCAGCAGGCCTGCTTCCACATGCACAGTCAGAAACCCTGGGAAGCGTCAGGCATCAGCTTCCTGCTCAGCCCACCTGCTCCGTGTCTCTGGGAGGTCCAGGACACCTTGGCCACCTGCCCCGCACCCCTCCCTCCAGCCATGCCAGTACCTTGTTCTCCACAGACCTGCCCCAGGGCCTTTGTAGTTGCCCTTCTCCCACCCTCAACCCCCTGCATTTCTGCTGAAGTGTTACAGCGAGGCCTCCCAGCCACCCTATTGGAGGACACCCACGTGCTCTCCGGTCCTCTTCTGGGGCCTCCCACCATCCAACCACTTCCATGAGGGCAGGAATTTTTATCTGTTCACTAAATCCCAAGAGCACCTCAATATCTGCCTCACAGTCAGCATCCAGATTCTCGTTAAACGAATCAGTAAAGTCTGGAATTACAGTCACTGCGCCCACTCGTCTCATGTCAACACAAGGAGACAGAAGTTCCAGCAACTGGGCGACAGGAACCACCAGGGAGTCATTTGGATTAGCAAGTTTAGCTCTTAAGAGCCAGGTTCACTGCACTTTATATTTTCTGGCCCCGATATAATTTAAAAGAAGACATTCTTTATAATACCATCAAAAAACAAAGTGTCAGGGCCTAATATCCCTAGAGAACCAACCTCCAGGGAGAAAATTACAGAACTTGACCGGAAGGCACCATCTGCTGAGTAAAGAATTTGCCTGGTCTCTGTCCAGGGTCCTGGAAGGGAACTTTGAAACCTGCACAATTTTAGTTCACGAGCCCATGGATCACACCTGAGATGGGACTTGGGAGCCACATAATACTAGCCTGACCTCCAGGGAGGGGTAGCTGGAGTCCACACATGTGGCCAGTGACTCCTTTGGTCACATTATGTCACAAAGCCCCAGGACAGACTGGACACTGAGGCTTAGGGCTTCCTGGTGGTGGAGACACAATATGCCAGGAGGATAGTGCTCCTGGAAGCTCAGCATTCAGGACCCTCCCAGGCCTCACCCGGGGTCTCCAAGATAAAGCTGAAGGCAGACGCATAGTGCCTGCCTTAAGTCTGCATTCTGCTAGAGCACATGGGTCTGAATCTGTAGCCAGCTGGTCAGAGTGTGGCGGGCATCTGAGGTGAGGGCTGTCCTGCTGGGAACCATGCCCTTCACCTGCAGGTTCACACTGATTGGGTGGCAGGTGTCAGAACTGCGTCATGGGGCACGACAACTGAGATCTAGCTAGACCCATGGCACGCTCACAGCCTGACGCTCTTCAGACCGCAGAAGGCCACTTCTTCCCAGCCTAGTGAGTCAGCACTCCTCCAGGCCCAGGCCCCAACATACGTGCCCCAACACTGACGCACAAGAACAAGGCACTCGGAATACCTGGGCCTCCACTGAAGGACAAGGTGGGCCAGTGTCCCTCCCTGGTGACAAACTGTCTTAAAGTTGCAGCAACTAAGATAATGAAGCTATCATGAGGACGGGGAAGCCTGCCAACATGGCATAGGCTCAAAACAGTCTATACCCACGGAGGCTGGCCATGTAGACAAGGGGCAGGAATCTGGCGGTCCATCCCATGTGGGAATATAGGAAACCAACCCTGGACATAAAAAAAAAGCGTCCTCGCTGGAATTAGAAGCCAAATGTGAAAAGCAAAACTATGGATTTTCATCACAGGAAAACATCATGGTAGGGAAAGACTCGTTCAACAGGACACAGAAGACAACAGCGATGTGTTTGACTCTATACGTTAAAGATTTCTATCCCCTAAGAAAGTGGGTAGCCAGCAATACGAGAACTGCCAACGTGCACAGCTGAAGGACACGCAGAACATGAAACAAAGCAAAGGACCCAAAGTGGAACACAGAACTTGCTGAGCGACTGAAAAAAGCACCAGCAGGAAGGCTGGAAAGTCACCGAAGCCAAGAGCTGGTCACACGCGAGGAAGTCCCGATGGCTGGTGAGTGTGCAGAGGTGTTCCGCCTCCCTCATGACCAGGGCAATGCATGAAAACTTCCACATGCTGCCACTGCATGCTCCCCAGAGGGACAAAAATTAACACGTTCAGTACCAAGAGCTGGCAGGGACTGGAGCGACGGGCCGTGTTTATCCCACTGGGGAGCAGTACCAGCCAGACGGTTCCCACAGAATAGCCAGGGTGTTCTCCAGAGAGCACAGCCTTCCTGTGCCTGCAGGTCCTCTGCTCCCAAGCCCCAGGGAGGCCCGTCCCACGCAGAACGGCTGTACGTCTGCAGCAGCAAAAGCTCGGAAAGTGCACTGGGGACGCCGGACGGCACGCACAGCCTCGCACCCCACGGTGCTCAGGGCCAGCACTGTGTCAGAAGGGGGCCCGGAAAGTCCCAGGAGGCCTCCATGCTGGGGGGGACTGGCACAGCAACACCACCCATCGTGAGGGGTCGGGTGGGCACACAGAGCGACTCTGGACTGGTCGCGCTGTGCCAGGTGGCAGGCATGCTGCTCGTATGTCCTGCACAGTTGCTGAACACTTCATCTGTTTGCAGCCACCCAAGCACGTGGCACCCACGTAGCCTTTGGGGTGTTAGAACGAAGGCGAGTGCGGGGTCCCCGAGCTGCAGAAGAGCAGCGCGTCCGCCATGGGCTCTCAGGGAGCCTGGCCTCGCACACGGTGACCCTCGTGATGGCGGGAACCGACAGCCACCCGCAGCGGGGCCTGCCGCTCACAGGCAGCGTGGAGCCCACACATCTCGCATTCATGCCCCAAGACGGCACAGGCAGCACGTGTCACACGCCACCACTGGGAGTCTCACCAGGCTTGTGTGTGTGTGTGTGGTGCAGGCCTTTAGATGGGCACATGCAAACCCTGTTCCACAATCCCTCCCACCGCTGGGGTGACAGGAGCTCTGGCTCAGTCTATACCATCATCTTTACTCAGGAAGGAGCTTGTGCAGCTCTCACGTCACTTTACAGTGTCCTAGATTCTGACGGCACAGCGGTGTGGCCCATGCAGCAGCTGCAGAGCAACTGAGCCCAAACACAGCCAAGGACAGGAATGCAACCTATGGCCTCGAGGCGCACAGACAGCAACAGCTTACGGTCCCATCTGAGTCGAAGAGTCAAAGACATAAAGCAGACCCATCACAGACCACCGGGAAGCCTCCAGGTCTCAAGAGGCCAGAGGAGCATCAGTGCCTCCTCCTGACAGGGAGGCCCCGCCCCATCCCCTGGGTCTGGGCCACGAGCCCCTCCCATCTTGGGGCGCCTCGGGGACTGCTTTCCAATCCTCCCCGCCTGAATGCCCAGCCACTAGGCCTGGGATGGGACTTGGTATCGCTGGGGCCCAAGGTCTCAGCAGGACATATGGCTGCCCACCGTCTCTCCCAGAGTCCAGGACTAGACTGAGCTCATAGGTCAAGAGCCACCCCCAGGACGGCAGCTTCCCAGGGGGCAGTTTTCATTTCCTCAAGCAAAGGCAGAGGGAGGGGTACCCACCAGAGATCTCAGGATCCAGCCTCCTCCAGGAAGAAGAATGTGGCCTTGCCTCTTCATTCGGGGGGCTGAAGCAGATCAGACCACAACCAGGGGCCACAGAAGTGCCAAATGTCGAGTCTGACAGTCACATCAGCGCCAGCCAAGACCCCAACAAGCACACCTGTTCACATGGCCAGTGGGCATCCTGGAGTCTCTGTCAGCCCTTTGCTGACATGAAGCCGTGTACCATCCATCCCCAGGGACTTCCCAGGACAGCCTGCAAGAGCTCCGGACAGCTGGGATGGGGTCTCCCTTCAGCCTCTACTCAGCCTTTACCTCCCCTGGGAGCTCAGGACAGGAGACAGCATGAGCACAGCATGGCCACAGCGGCTGCTCCAACCTCGAGCAGAGCCCCTGGCCTGGCAGAGGACTCAGGCTGGGCCCCCAGCGTTTGGCTTTGTGTACAGTGTCTCTGAGCCATTAACTTCCCCAGCCCGTGACGGTGCTCAGAACTCCACTCGGCCCGGAGTGGACCCATTCGATATCAACACAAGAAAGGTTCTGTAAGATGATGACACAGAACCCACAAGGGTATTAACCCCCAGGGGTAGCCATCAGTTCCTCTGGGCAGACAGGCTGGTGGAGGGAAAGAACCCAAGGGTGATGCCAGGTGTCTCCTCTCTCCTGCAGAGCCAGCAAAATGGAGGGAGTACTCCTTCCTGGGGGCCCTGATCTGAGAAGCAAGGACTGGAGGGTCACAGCAGCTCTTGGGGCATCATGCGACCCACAAGGAGGCTCGTGTGTGAAGGCCAGAGATAATGTACAGAGTCTGCAAGCAGAGGTTACAGGAATAAATACTTTTTAAAGTTATCTTATAAATATGCATTAGAACATTTGATAGCACAAGCAAAGGGCTCTAAAATTAACTTAAAATTAAACTGAGGCTGCATTTCCTGTGCGACCAGCAGGAAAGTCAGTCACCTAAAACAGCCTAGTCCCCAAATGCCTCTGAAGGTGGCAGCAGCCACCTAGTCCCGGGGCGCCTTGAACTGGTCCTTCTCCCTGCGGATGGCCTTCATGGTGGTCACGGGGTCTGTCTCACCCGCGTGCTGTTGTACTGTCTTCTCCCTGCGAAGGTGAGCACCAAGCTGCAGGCTGCAAGCGGACCCTGCCACCCCTCCAGGTGCCTGGAGAAGCCAAGGCATTCCCAGAGGAGAAGGTACCAGCTGATGGCCGCCTGGGGTGTTTCTACCATGGGAAAGTGGCACTGGCCAACCCAGGCCTGGAGCCATAGGGAAGGCAGGAAGGCAACAGCTCTGCAGCGCCAGGTCCTCAAGCTGGGGCTTTGAAGGGAGCAGCTCCATCTCCCACGGGTTCTGGGACTCAGGGGTTCAAAAGGGCCATGCCCTTGCCAAGGCACCAGACAAGGCCGGGGGGGGGGGGGGGGGGGGGGGGGGGGGGGGGGGGGGGGGGGGGGGGGGGGGGGCGGGCAGGAGAGTGAGGTGGGGGAAAGGAAGAAGGGGAGGGTAGAGGTGGTTTTGAGTTATTTTGTTTTTTTTTTTCTGTTGCAGACTTCACTATCTCACTGAGTGTATTGTTCTGATGCTGCACAGCAGGCAGTCCTGTAACAGATGACAAAACAGCACATGAAAATTTGCTCAGCA
>CAUYQG010273519.1:0-10740 GCA_963574415.1 Tarsius wallacei
ACAGAGGATGATATTTTTCTATTAAATTAGGTCTCAAGAGAAATGAAGAGTTGAACATTAAATGAAGCCATTTGTTATGATTGTGTAGATTTAGGTGCTCTTTGCTATGTCCAGCGGGCCTACCACCACCAACACACACACCCACGCACACACACACACACAGAAGACAGAGCAATGTTTCAATTACTAAGAGAAACAACCTTATAATCTATCCTGAAAGATAACTTACAGATAAGAAGGGTTTATTGGTTTTAACTTTTGTCTTTGTTTTTAATTTCAAACTTACATAAACTTGATATTTTGCTTTTTAATTATTTTTTTAGCTTCAACTTGGTCAGGAATGTCTTGCTGGGTAGCATGTTACAGATGATAACAATCAGCCCTTTTAAATCTTCAAACAATTGTATAAAACAACTGTTGATAAAACTCCAATTCACCTAGCAGGCAATACTTGTGGAAACTAAATAAAACCCCATTATTTAAGAGTTTACAATTTCTTAGTGAAAAGAGAGTTCCAAGGTGTTTATGAAATAATGTTTTTACTTTTACTCTTCAGTTCCTTAAATACAAATAAAACCAGATTTTTTAAAAAATTTATTTTAAAATGTGGGGTACAATTCAGGGTTAGGTATACAAATGTTCATTATGCAGGTACCCTTGTTGATGAGGTGTGCCCCTGGGGGTTTCCGTCAACTGTCAATCCCCTGGGGGTTTCCGTCAACTGTCAATCCAAACTCCCTGGGGGTTTCCGTCAACTGTCAATCCAAACTCCCTCCCCTGGCAGTTTCCTGCTACTGCCAATCCCTTTCTTATAGTATTATGATAATTGTTCAAGGTCTGTTTATAAGTGAACATATGGTACTCTGTTCTTTGTTTCTGTGTTAGGTCACTGAGTATGATAGACTCTAAATCCATCCAAGTTGCTGCAAGGTTCATAAAAGCATATTTCATATAAATAGAAAACAATATTTCACTAATATTTGCTGAGCACCTACTATGTGCTGGGCACTATTTAATCACTATACAAATTCATCCTCACAACAGTCATAAAAATTACTTACAGTGAAGAAAAGCAACCCTCTTTCCTCTCTTCATTATTTTAATTCCCGATCTTCTTATAGGTAAAAGAACAACCGAGCCATGCCTGCCTTTCCTTCTGGGTGTAGCGTTGGCTTTAAAAAATGGCTGAAACTAAACAGATTATTTTAAATACCCTTTTCTCCAATGCAGCTATTATTTCTTTATCCTGTTAGAGTCATTTTGTAGCCTAGTCTTCGCTGATAAAATAAATGAAACGTATTCATTTTCCCTGCTGCCATTTCTTAAGATGAGATTCTCTTTCCAACAAACTTTATTTTATTTGAGAGATTTCATGGATTTAATGACTTTGGGTTGCATAGAATGTGATATCAGCTAAGCCTTAATTCAATTTTTATTAGATGTCAGGGCAATTTTCTTACATGTGATAAAAGAAGGCCTTCTTAAAGCCCAGTTACATCTTAGGAGAGCTGTGATCATTTTCCTAGAGACAACAATCTTAACATAGTTACTTGTGTTTGTGGCGTAGTAGAGTTCCAACCTGCTTAAGCATCTACTGGTTGTGTCCTCATGCCTAGGAATAGGCTCAAATGTATTACCATGAGCATAAAATGAGGTGAAAAGTCGGGTGGTAGGCAAATTAGTTGCCATCTTGGTTCTAGCTGGTTCTAACTGGGTCTTAACTACATCTTGTCTTTCTTTGAGAAAGTAAACTAGGCCATCTACCCAGCTAGAGAAACTATCTTAGCTACCCATCCTGCAAAATTAGCTTTGCTGCCTATCTCAGGAAACCAGTCCTGCTTAATCACTCTCTCAACATCTCCCATTCTAGTGAAACCCTCTCCTGGCCCTAAGTTCCCCTCTAGCCACTTCCTCTCTGTCATTTATTTTCCAGACATGCTTTTTAAAACATTGGCACATCACTACTTCCTCCTCTCACATTCATCACTGCGCTATCACAATCTGGCACCCAGCCAGCCCCAATGCCTCCACCCAAACCACTCTAACTAGTTATTCTGCTTTTACTCCTACCAGTCTGTCTCTCTCTCTCTAGGTCACTTCTCCTAGCTTTCCCCTCCTGGGCCCCTTCCTCAGTTTACTCTTCCCAGACTACCTCTCTCAGACTCTGACCTTGAGCCCTGCTCATCTCTGACTATTCCTGCTCCGTGGCTAGTTTCCACTACCACTTTCACATGGATAATTTGGCACCTTGATTGCATCCAAGACTTTCCTGCTGAGTCCCAGTTCTGATAGAGTGCTTATCTCCACTGAGACGTCCCATAAGTATCTCAGTACTGTACTCAACACGTCTAAGGTCAAGCTCATTTTTCTGTTCCCTAAAACACCTGGAGAACTTGGGAATTATCTTAGGTTTCTGTCACTTATTTGAAGCCTTCATTGGGTTCCATCTTTATTAATCCAAGAGTCCCTAATTTGCTGTCCCCAGGCCTGCCCCTTTTTATCTGCTATTGATATCACTGCTGAAGGGAGTTTTTTTTTTTTTTTTTTGAGTTGAAGTCTCACTCTGTCACCCAGGTTGGAGTGCAGTGGCATGCTCACGGCCATCCCAGCTTCTACCTGCTGGGCTCCGGCGATCCTTCCACCTCAGCCTTCCAAGTAGCCAGAACTGTAGCCGTGTGCTACCACGACCGGCTAATTTTTGATTTATTGTACAGTCGAGGTGTTGCCAATTTGCCAGGGCTGGTCTCAAACCTGCGGACTCAGGCAATCCACTCACCTCTGACTCCCAAAGTGCTGGGATTACAGGCTGAGCCATCGAGCCCAGCCGGAGGGAACCTTTTAAGAGCCCATCAGAGTTTGTCACTCAGCTGATAAATATCTCTCACTGGCCAACTGTCACCTTCAAGAGATAATTCAACGCCGAGCTAAGTAGGCAAGGCCCTTCCCTGCGTCTGCCCCTCTCAAATGGGCAATGGCAGTTCCCCAATAGTGTTCCAGACTGTTCTAGACCCTCTAAGCTAAATCTTATGTTCCCATTTCTCTGATGCCACAGTGGTCAGTCTGTCTCTCTCTCTCTCTCTCTCTCTCTCTCACACACACACACACACACACACACACACACACATTTTATAGGATTGTCCTATTTACTTTCCTATTTTCAATACTTCCCTGTGACCCATATCTGACAAAGACTATATTTTTCACCTCTTCACAGCACAACACTTGGCCCATAGAATCCATCTAGCAAATGTTTGTCAAATGGATGAATAATTCTTCTCTGAAGTAAACTTTACCATTAACCCCAACTTAATAGCCTATTAATTTGCATTTAATTCAGACATCTCAGTCATTTTGAAACAATTATACCTATTTTGAACCAATTTCTTCCAGTGCATTAATCCAATTTGACAACTTGGATATCTTGAAAAATTCTATTAACAATAGAATTTTTTAAAATAATATTAACAATGTTTTATCAGGTACATGTTAAAATGATAGCATAGGTGCTATACACACAGGGTGGCAAATGGTATATTGGCTTGGTCCTCAGTCCCACCAACCTCTCTCTATAGCAGGTCTCTCTCAGTCCCTGTTTGGCACACCTGTTCCTCTGCCTTTGTTTACCTCTGCTACTTGACACACATAAACAGTGACTTTTACTGTTCTTGGTCTAACCAGGGACCCTGGCAAAGGTTTTCTTTCCCAGTGTGTCTAAACCTGGACACAACACATATCTTTGTAGCACACCTGCTCTTTCCTAGGTTTCAAATAGAAAGGATGTGCTGACAATTATTCTTCCTTGTAATATTTTATGTTTTCCAAGATACATCACCTAAACCCAAATAAATGATTCCTAGTTAACAGCCATTGCCACATTAGTGTAGGAAACATTAGTACAGGAACAAAAAGTTGTTCCATTGCTCTCAAACAACACCATAAAGATGTCCATCTTGACTGCCCATATATAGGGCTGACCTCAGCTGAAACACTTACAAGATCTCCATACAGTTCTGGAAAAAATGAAAGATATAAAATGCTCAGGAAACTCTAGGTTTTTAAAAATTTGTATTCATTTTTTTTTACTTTGGCATTTCTTATTGTCCATTGATTGATGAAATCCTAGGACAGCTGTCATGTTCTTACACATAGATTGTTTACCTTTTTGAATAAATTCAATAAGACACAGGTAGCATTCTGGATCTCTTTATAAATAGAGCATCATTATCCAAAAAAAATTAATTTGTCATCCAAGTTAATTGTATAATCTCCTAAGGCAGCTTATTTATCCCTAGAAGCAAGCGCAATAATAAGGTCAAAGTATTATTTTCTTGCTTCAAAGTAGATGACACAGCAGAATTTTGTTTCATGTCCTCAGTCCATGCCAAGAAAAGAAAACTTTCCTGGAGCCTCATCTCATTTTGCACAACACGAGTTTGTTAAAAAATAAATTCTTTGAGTGTTCTTTTAATACACAGTTTATTGGAATAATGCTCTTCAAATCCAAATCTTTCCTTAGGCTACCAATGAGTGAGGGGGAGGAGTGGGAATAAGAGAAACACTTTGCATTCCACGATGCAGTCATGCAAGTCAGAGCTTGCTGGAAGTGCAGTCAGCGCTCTTAGATATTGCTGCCTGCAATTGAATGTCCCCGCGGCCATCCAAGGCTCTCATTGGCCGGAATTTCTCCCAAACCTACAACAGTATCACTGTACGTGGTTATGACTAGACCAAAAATGATATGGTTTTTATCTCTGGTACTCTGAAATATGGATACATCAATAACTAATATTTAATAGTGAGTAGTGAGTTATCCGAGGAAAACCCCATTCCTTGCCCTGACCTTTTCTACTCTGGCTTACGTTTTTCCCTTGATGCCACACTTTCAACTTCCTTATTTTTCTACTGGAACACTCCCCCAAACTTTCGAGAATAGAAATTTTTTACAGCTATTATTTTTATTAGACAGATAGGTAACTTTTTATGACAGATGAAGAAATGGAGGTTTGGGGGTTAATATTGTTGCCCAAGGTCAAAATGGCAGAGAGGAAATGGCAAAGCCAACACTTGGACTCAAGCCCATCTGGCATCAAAAGCATCCTTTTAGCGACACAAGACAATCCAGTGTTGTCTTCCCTGGAGGCCTATGCCCCAACTCACACCCCCTCCAGGCTCCCCTAGCTTGGTCGTGCTCCCCCAAGTATTGGCTTGTCCCTTACACTATACTCATGCTGTGAGTGTCCCCTGCATCTCATTCATGTTACATACATGCACAGATTCCCTTGCAGATCACACCCCTTAAATACAGAAACCATGTCTTTTTTTAATCTCACACAGTAAACTGTGACTTTAAATTGACAGTAGAAATGCCTTCCAACTGAAATTATCTTAGTGGATGAAAAGGTTAATATAAAAATCAGGCAAATTAAACTTTGAAAGAAATTAAAAAGTATACAACAAAATGCCACTTATCTTAAGCACACATCACACATAAATGTGTAACACATGGCAGCCCCAACTTATGTATAAAGAATATGAGACAGAATGTCTAGGTTTCCAATTTTACCTACAATTAGAAGTACCTATGTTACTTCTAATAAGTGCATCGACTCATTCCTCCATCTATTTTTTATAATATTGATTACATATTGAATAAACGAATGAATGGAAGAATGAGTTGAGGCATTTATTAGAAGTAAAATAGACCTTTGTAGGCCTCTACTCAGTCAGTCAACAATTTTTAAATCGAAAGCCTACTATGTGCTAGGTGCTATGTCAGAAGTGCTGTTGTACTATTTGGTTTATTTTTAAATTTTTAGTGATCTGGAAAATCCCAGTAAGTTGAAGTATTAAATAAATCAAGTGTATAACCATTAGCTATGGAACAGCTATGAGCTGCTTGATGATTTTTTTTTTTTTTTTTTTGCTTCTTACTGTGGGTACAGATAAATGGACTAGCAAAAATGATGATGTGTCCTTCATTAAAGAGTTAAAGTAGGTCATTGCCTTGCTAGACTCTTGTGTGACCACGTGTTCTTTGAGCTATGGCTGTTGCCATGTTTCCTGGCTTTGGCTCTCTCCCCATCTTGGGGCGGTAAATCTTTTTTTTCTTCCTCTAATTTACTTTTAAAATAAACTATATTTTCTAATCTAAAAAAAATATGTTAAAGTTTTCTCTTTCAGTGTTTTCTACTAGGAAAGTTTATCTATACTCACAGGAAAAATTAAATGATGATCGGAACTACAAAGCAAAACAAGGAAGGGCACCCAATTAAACACAAAGGAAGATTGATTAGAAAAATAGACCCAGGTAAGAGAGTTTCTATGTAAAATGAGAATGAGACCAAAAAAATTCCCTAAGAAAAACAACAAGAACGAACCTAAATCACAACTTTCCACTTGTCTAACAAATGTCACCTTATGTCTGAGATTTGAATCATTTTAAGGGCCACAGATTACACTCCATCCAATGAATGCATGCAGAAAATTCATTTAGTAAGTATCAATTGAGTGCCTTCTACATACAGAGCAATATGGAAAGTGCCAAGAAAACAAAAAACTAGGAGTAAAACAAACACAGCTCTTACCTTCACAGAGCTTGCAGTTCAGGAGAAGAGGCTGTATAGTTCTCAGTTAAACAATTATTCAAACAGCAATATAATTGAAAGCTTTGATGGATTGCCCAAGATCTTTCCAGTGGCAAGAAAAAAAATTCCAACTCAAAATAGCAATTTTCCGGTTTATTCTATCAGGAAGTCCAAGATTGCTTATAGATAAGATAGCTTTAGATTTTTATCTTCCCAATGCAGCCACCCCCAGAGGAAAAAGCAAAACAAACAGCAACAAAACAGATCTTCTCTCTCTCTCTCTTCCAGAATATGCATACAACCCTTAGAGAAGGAGTGATTGGCCGAGGTCCAAGAGGAGGGGGTATTATGCACGCCCGCCTTTGGGACACATGTGGAACTATCTGGGGAAATATGACACTATGTTAAGAGGCCCTGAAGAAAAACACAGAGTGTGAAGAGGATGTCCCTAAGTAATGAGAGAGTGCTGTTACCAGAAGGGGAGAAGAGATACTGAACAGATAAAAATATCGGATCTTTACATCATACCATGAGTATCGGAGATAGGAAGAACTGTGGAGAATATTTCTAAAAGCCAGGGTCAATGTGCTCTGAGTATAACAGAAACAAACTGTTGAGTACATGGAGGAAACGGACTTAAAATGATGTCAACTTGAGCAGGTGCATCACAGTAAGACCTTGAAAAGAGTTAACCCACATCACTGGGTGTAATAGTAAGATATTTTTTAGATTCTTTTGTTGAGAAAATATTTTAAAAGCTGCCCAATGATCTGAAAAAGCTCTTAAATATCTAATTCTGAGGAGTATTTCCCAGTTTAAATCTTTTGCTTTGAGACACTTAGAAAGCTGATTATGCAAATTTCATGGCTCTATCTCTAATTTCTGTTTCATTCATTGTTTATTCATATATCTTTTTAAACTATGGAATTCTCTCCAGAGAAGCAAACCAACCAATTTCATTATTTTATAAAACAATTGAAGTTGCTGGGTTATAAATCATTACAGAGGATTAAAATCTTGACTTTTCACAGTCTTTAAAACATCATTAAAATTTACGAAGCTCAGAAATTTAAAACTACTTTGATAAGACCACTTAAGTATCCTTTTCTCTGTTCTTGCTAGCTCAATGTATGACTGGACCATGACCAACCTTTGAAAATGAATTCTTAATTCTGCACAAACACATATTAAAAATTCCCTTACTCTGCAGTCACTCAACCTCTGACTTATCTATAGATTTTTTTTGTCATTGATATTTAATACCATAGGGTATTGTGCTATAGAAATTATGATTTAGAAATTTTGCCCAAAGAAATACAGAGAAAGAAGACATTAACAGACTTATTTGCCTGTGTGATAAATCTGAACAAATACTGGACCATCATACAAGGGAAAGACAAACAAGATTCCTTCAACAAATTTTTAAAGACAGAGTCCTATACTTGGAGCTAGGAATGCAATGGGGACCAGTCACAGATGTTCTGTAACCTCTGATAATTTAGAAATAAGCACGGGCATAAATATACACTATTGATGATAAGTGATATGATGAAGACATGTAGTGTGCCCTTTGGTGAAGCACCCATCTCAGACTTGGTGCTGGGGCAGAAACACTTAAAAAAAAATGATTCCCCATACCAAAACTCAAGTCTAAGCTGAAACCTAAAGGTCGAACAGCTAAAAAAAAAAAAAGAGGTGGAAAGGGTGCTCTAAAAAGAGGTAATGGATAATGGCATGTGCAGAATTTCACAGAGGAAATGGGGTATGAGAAATCTGTGGATGGGGAGAAAGTGATGAACTTGAACCTGAAAAGGTAAACCTGAACCAGACACCTTCAGTGTGACAACAACAGGAAGTCATGACAGAGTCTCCAACAGAGGAGTGACCCAGCCAGATTTGCATTTTAGAAGGATCTTTCTAGCTGTGGAATGAAGAATGGATTCCAGCAGGGCAATTTAGGCGACAAGATGGGAAGTTGTTGTAATAAAACAGGCTGGAAAGACCAGGCCTGCTGGAGACAGGATAACGGAACTGGGGATGGAGGAAAGCCATCTCAAGCCAAACACCAGTGCTTGGATTAAAAAAAAAAAAAAAAATCCAACAATCGGCTCCTTATTGGCTGTGCCTCTCTTACAAACTTCTCTTCTAAAAACAGCCTGACAAAGCTGTGATTGCACCAGTCTGGCTTCCGGCACAGAGCTGTTTTGCAATGTCCAGACAGCGAGACGATCATCTGCCGAATGACTTTAAATCATTCTTGTTTTTAAAAATATCCAAAATGAACAACAGATGTTAAAAAGATAATGAAGGCTAAACAACAAAGAAATAAAACAGGCTGCCTGCCTGGCTTGTCCATTTACCCCTGATTAAAAAATACTCAGATTACCATGCATGAGTTCAGAGCCATAGCCAGTCATAAACTGTTAAAGAAAATTCTAACTATTGAACGTGTAAATGCCTGTAGTCTAAAAATCATAAATTCTATTCTCTTTAGAATGGTAGAAGTTGGTAAAGTGTACTCTCTTTCAATGTCGATTTCCAATGGACTTGAAATTAACTCATAAGCAGAGATTAAGGAGAATCCTAAATTCGGGGTATTTGCCATTCTCACCAGAGCTGTTTCTTAAAATGCAGCACACTTAAAACAAAGTCTTGGTTGGAACTCTGCTGGTCCAGAGATAGGATGCTCTAAGGTTCACTGTAAAAATGTGATGATTTCCATGTGTTGATTTGCCTGGAGTTCACCCCACCTTTGTGGTAATTCCTAAGAAGTGAGATATTAACATTCCTCCCCTTATTCAAGTTGTTCATTTTAATTAACCTATGAGTCCCCTGTGTAGTTTCTAAGAAACTATTAGATAAGTGGTTAGTTTGATGATGCGATAAGCAAACAGCACCAGCCCTCAACCAAGGGACATCCTTTCAACTAAAAAAGGTCACTGCCAAATAGTCACTATTAACAACTTGTTATGAAGCTTTGGAACTTGTTCTGGCCAGTAGATGTTGTAGAAAAGAAATTACACAATTTCCCAGTTGTTTAGAGATTGAATTTTTTAGAAAATGACCCAGAGATTTAATGTGACTTCCATCAAAAAACCCAAAAGAGTTTTCGGCAAAACTTGAAGTGTTGATTCTAAAACAGATATGGAAAAGCAAAGAGCCTATGGGGACAGGCAACTTCTGAAGATTAAGAACAGGGAGGATGGGTTTGCCCCATCAGATATAAAGACTTATTATCACACTATAGTAATTAAGGCAGTGTGATATCAGTACAGGGATAATTATGGGTTTTTTCTCCCTTTATCTTAGGAGTACATTATCTTATAAAGGCTTATTACTGAATTTATCTTTTTATAGTAGAAACTTCACAAGCCCAATAACCTAGAAAGTCTAACTCTAAATATAAGCTAAGTATCGCATATGAACACAAAGAAACATATGCAAGGATGTTCCTCCCTATTCACAACAACACTAATTATCCGTTGATGGAAAATTGATTAAATCAGTGTGAACCACTGACTGAAATGAGGACCAAACCAAGTCCACACAATTGCTAAAAACAGTACAAAGTGATGTGTTGTACCACACAACTTAACCTCAACAAAAACTGTCTTTCAAACTATCCGTCAGTATTTTCAAGTTTTGCCATATTAACAAGTGTGACCACAAGACACAGGAACTATATTTACTCATGCTTTATGTAAATCGAAAAGCTTTCATAAGATTCAGTTAGCTTGAATAAAAAGACATGAACTTTTTTTAAGCTAAGTAAAATTTTTAAAACCAAGTTATGAATCAAACCAGGGACAAATATATATTATGCAAGATGCATAATATCCTATGATGTTTAACTAGCATATGAAAATAAAACATTAAACAATATCTCTGTAACATAGCAAGAATGCTTTCAAATTAAAATGTGAAATGAATTTTTTTAACTGTACAAGTCAACTTTATTTTCACAGGGTAACCAGAATTTTCAGAAAGATGTTATTCTTTAAACTTTTGTTGTGACAAAAAAAAAAAGATAGGTCCTAGGAACATATACCTTTGAACAATTTTTTTTGTAATTTAGTCATCTACTTTGCTAATTCCAAGAAACAAAATTGAAATAAGAGACATATCACTGGGTCTTTGCATTTCTGTTCTTTGGTTC